>OMLB01055664.1:11691-24472 GCA_900302555.1 Myripristis jacobus
ACTTTTTTTTTTTTTTTTTTTTATCCACAATGCATGCTGTTTACTCTATGATAAAAATAAAAAAAAATACCACAGCATGTTGGTAATGCCTTCCTTTGTCAGTGCTGATATAGGTGAGGACCCTCAGGTTCGCTCAGCTGCCACCCTGGTGAAGAACATCTCCTACAAATACAAGGAGGAGCTGTCAGCGCATCTCATTGTGGCTGGCTGGGACAGAAGAGAAGGGGGGCAGGTCAGTCATCAAATGTTGCCATTGCAACCTGGTGTGGAGGTTAGAGATTCAGGATTGTAATCAAAAAGTTACCTGTTGGAATCCCAGCTTTGAGTGGGAAAACCATTTGACATGAAAATGGGAGGTACTCAATGGGAAGATAAAGACACACTTATAAAATAATGAGTAGATGCTGGATCCAAAGACAATGGAAAAAATGGATCCTTAATACTAAATGCTCCCACTTTCAAGAGTGTAGTGCTCAAAACATTACTTTTTTAAAACTCTTGTTAATAAAGTCCATTTGTTCGAGTCCAAGTTCCTTCCAGAACATACACTTTTGCAGCTGAGGGTTTTTTTTTAGTCCCCCTGAGGCCATTAATACCTCAAAAAATGCACCTGTAGTACTATCAGGCACTTTGAGTCAAAGGGTTCACCTAGACAGCATGCTCTATGTTACAGGATTAATACAGAAACATTTTTCTCTCTCTCAGGTGTTTGCGACCCTGAATGGCCTCCTGACAAGGCAGCCTTTTGCAGTCGGTGGATCTGGCAGTTCCTACGTCTACGGATTTGTTGACGCAGAGTATCGCAAAGGAATGACAAAGGAAGAGTGCCAGCAGTTTGTTGTCAACAGTAAGTAATTTAGGATTTAGGGTAGGATGTTCAAAAGAAGAAAAAAAGTGCAATTATTTTACTTCATGTTATGTTGAACATTGTACATGCTGGCTGCATGCAAACTAGGCCTAGACTGACAGTTTGATCTGCTCTTCCTCATTTCATGCCCTCATTTATTCTGTCCCTCTCCCTCCCTTCCTCTCAGCTCTCACTTTGGCAATGAGTCGTGACGGCTCCAGTGGAGGCGTGGCCTACATTGTCAGCATCGATGAACACAGCACAGAGGAGAAAGTGGTTCTGGGAAATAAGTTACCAACTTTCTATGACCAGTGATCAACACACGTAGTTTCTAATTTCTAAAGTGTTGTGCAAAGAGTGCAATGAAGTATTTCTTTTCATCATATATGCCCATGATGTGTTTCTGTAACTTAAAACTTGCACAGTCCCTTCTACAACAGATCAAGTTAATAAATCAGAATCAGAAATACTTCATTGATCTCTGAGGGGAATTAGATTAAAAAAAATCCTCATGCAATACAGGAAAATTTGAAATAATTAGAGAAGACTTAGAAGCTTATAGCAGCTGATTCATTCCTGCCTACCTGCAAAAAAAGCAAACATGTTTTTAATAAAGAACATTTCATACAGGCATTTGGCACCTGGTGGGTGGTTATTTCAGACTTCTCAGTTGACTCTTGACATGTTTATGCGTCGTACCTGAGGGTGAGCAATTTGCAGCACCACTGGAAGATATATGGGTTTATCATCTTGCTCAAAGATTAAGTCTTTGGTTATTGACCACATAACAAGTACTAATACAAGTTGTGAATTTATATAAATGTAAATTTATATAAATACCATGCATAACATGTTCAGCATCTAACCTACCCTGAGCTCCTCTGTAGATTGGCTCAAGAACTCCTTTCCCTGTAATTCAACTGCGGTTGACTCTGTGTGGTAACCTGTCTGAGGAAAAACATTATTCAGGTAGACTTATCTTATAGAGTAAGGCTGTATAACAAATTAAGATGTTTAGGAAGTGACTAATTTTCTCTACAGTTAACAGTGACTTTTTTTTTTATCCAGGGTTACCAGGTTATTTTACCAGATTTTTATTTGACCAAAAATGGATTATAGACTGTAATCAAGACTGTATGGATAGTGAATAGTAACATTATTCTTTGATAGCTCTTGTTGCCTGTTTTGTGAAAATAAGCAAATAAAACTTTGTTGCAAGGACTACTGTTGATGTTTTCTCTTAAATTTGACATAATCTTATGTAATCTCTCCTTTAAAATGAACCATCAGTCAAGCAATATTCTATGCACTGAAATAACATTGTCTAAACAGTTTTGTTGGCTATATCTTGGGGTTATGATTGCAGCTGTCATCCCATGGTTTTGATCTTGGTAGTCGGGAGGAAAATAACTAGGATGATGATGATTATGAAGAGAAGCAGGAGTAAGCCTTATGAAGACCTTAGAGTTTCAGGGAAACCCCAGGTCATTTAGGAAAATGAAACTGAAAGTAAGTAGCTGCTGAGCAACCCCGACGCAGTGCTCATTCTACGAGAACGACAGACACCGAGGCTCTGCGATGGCAGACTACGGAGCGATAACCCGTAAAATTACTGCTTTGACTTTGGCCGTTTTTGTCGACCTGTCGCTGTTTTACGCAGCGGGGTTTGGCGAGAAAAGTCACAGTGTCTATGGAAACCTTGCGCGTCTTTGGGTTGTCGCAGTTGTCCGGTGCTTGGCGCTAGTCGCCGTGTCCCTGTTCACGCTGGGACCCCTCAAACCGGTACTAATTCGTTACATAGCGGTGCACAGTCTCCTCGCTGCTGTTTCTGAGACCGGGATCAAGCTGCTGTACGGGCTCAATGTGGACAGTGCATGTGGATCAGTGGCGGATATGCGCTCCTGGCTGATGTGCGCCGGAGCGTCGCTAGCGGCTGCTCTGTTTTGGGAGCTCACCATCCCGGACAGCAACGGTGAAGCCGCCGAGAAGGAGAGTAAACAGAAGGCCAGGGTTCTGTTTATGAGAGTCCTCTTCATGTACAAACCCGACTGTGCTCTGCTGCTCGGAGCATTTGTGTTCCTGTCACTTGCTGCCATCTGTAAGTTTGCCATAAACACCACAACTGCTGAATGTGATGATGATGATGATGATGATGATGATGATGACGACTTCTGGGTGCTATAACGAAGACAGTGACATTGATAGCCGAGTAGAAGGATGATGGCAATGACAACAATTCATATCGATTATTATACACAATTAAAAAACAGCTCAGGATGATGAAAATATCAGAAAATAACAGTAACAAGATAGCCAGCGTCATAAAGGCATAGCAACAATGGTAGTATTTTATATGGTAATGCACTTTAATTTAATTAAGTTTTCATTTTTGTTTGTTTGTTTGTTTTTTGCATGGGGTTGCCCTGTTGGGAATAAAACTGCTAACCACATTGCGCACATATATGATCATAAGGAATGATGATGATGATTTTTTTGTGTGTTGGTGTGTCTCTGCTTGATTATATATGTCTTTATGCCTGTTTCTGCCCGTGCCCAGGTGAGATGTCCATCCCATTCTACACTGGAAAAGTCATTGACATCCTGGGCAGTCAGTACCAGTCTAGTGAATTCCTCTCAGCTGTCTTCTTCATGGGCTTGTACTCAATGGGAGGGTAAGATAATATTTCCCTCTACATTCATCCACCGACAAGGCTTATCAGCAGAGTGTTTCTTGATTGATTATTTCAATGCACAGCTCACACACGCTCACAGCAGTAACAATAGTTACTGTGTTTGTATAGCATTCCTCTTGATAAAATGTTATATTGTTGTCAAAAGCTAACCTAAAAAAGTTTTAGCTCAGTTAAGCATCCGTAAGTGATTTCTTGATTTTTCAGCAGACTGATACGCATTGATGCTGGCATGTGCTTATGTCTGTCTGCCAGTTTGCCTCCTTATAGTTGTTCATTTGTAGAATGATATTTCTATTTACTTCTTTATGAATAAATATAAATATTTTTGTGTGTTTTGTATGTATTAATCGGTATGTGTGTTTGTGTGTGTGTGTGTGTGTGTGTGTTGTAGCTCTCTTGGTGCAGGCTGCAGAGGGGGTCTCTTCCTCTGTGCAATTGGTAGCTTCACATGCAGAGTGAAAGTCATGTTGTTTGGAGCTCTGACCAAACAGGAAATTGGATTCTTTGAGGCCATAAAGACAGGTAAGGCTGTTAACACCACGTGTGTATTTCTAACTATATACCCTATGCATATTATATTATTAATTTTTCACTGAGACACATTGTTCATTGAGAGCACAAAGTGATCACGTGAGACGTTGTATTTAATTATTGTCACAAAACACAATAGAACAGAAGAGCGTGCATTTCTAGCACCTAGCACCATGATGTATATGATATAGCTATTCTTCACATCTCTCCCTGTTAGAGATTTCACATGTAAGGGGCTTCAGCCTGATGAGCAGAGAAGTGGTGAAGACCAGGGCAGGCCAGGGCAGAATAGCACAGGATTAAACAGGGTAGAACAGGACATTTCACCCAAACCAAGGAACGTATAAAGCAGGAAGGGACAACATGTTGTAGCAACAGCAACTTTGGTGCCATTAATGTTGAAGTCATAGGGTGGGCATGGAAAATTCCACAATAAACCGTTGTACCTACTGTATCTGCTGTTTGAACTCAGGACATAACAAAAAACCACACTTTGCATAACACAGTCAGACGGTTTTTTGTTTTTTTGTCCAGTGTAAACATTAGTTGTCCCTGTTACTGGTCTCAAAACAGCAGCAGTCTGTCCAGCAGCTGCATAAAGCTTGGCATGAAGCACAGCTCTAGCCAAACAATGCTAATCTTAACCAAAAATGTGCAATCACATATACAGAGGAGTGGCAAATTCATTCAAAGCAGTGGGAAGTGCACAGAATTTTCCACTCTCAGCACCAACTTGGACTCACATGCTAGTTGATAACATATTGCCTCTTCCTTCTTTATGCGTTCCTTGGACAGAACAGGACAGGACAGGACAGAAAAGAGCTGGGCAGCACAGCACCAGACAGGACATGGGTAGGGGCAGGGCAGGACCGGTTCATTTTTTTGCATAATGGTTGTTGCTCTGTGTAGGTGAAATCACATCTAGGCTGTCCAGAGACACCACCCTGATGGGAAGAACACTTCCTCTGAACATCAACGTGCTGTTGAGGACATTCATCAAGACCGTGGGCATCATCTCCCTAATGATGAATCTCTCCTGGAAGCTCACCTTCCTCGTGCTGATGGAGACGCCCGTCACTGCCCTGATACAGAACATCTACGACACACACTACCAGGTAGAAACAAAAATAGACTGGAACCGAAATTTTTCACCCATTTGTTGTCCAGATCTGACCCTTTGCAAGGTTTTTGTGCTTCTGTAAGTCTGGTAGTTTTAATCAAATGTCAAATCTGCACTGGGGCAAAAATCTCATAAAATAAGAAATTGTGGAAGTGTGGTACTGCAGCTCCCAATGAGTTGAGTCAAATTACACAGAATTGGCTACATTTGGATGTGGTTATTAAGAAAAAAAAATCTCAATTTTCTCTTTATTGTTTTTTCCACAGAGACTGTCCCAGGAAGTGCAAGACTCGATAGCTCGGGCAAATGAAGCAGTGAGTGAGGTGGTGTCTAGTATTCGGGTAGTACGGAGTTTCAAAACAGAACAAGGCGAGGCCCGTCGCTATGAAGACCGCTTGATGGACACACACATCCTCAAGACCCGTCGGGACACTGTCAGGGCTGTTTACCTGCTTGCACGTAGGGTGAGAAGCTTGTAGGCTTTTTTAAAATGCTGTGTGCTTTGGTGGTGATCCTGTTGATTTTAGACCACCCCATTTGACAATGCTGTGTGTGTGTGTGTGTGTGTGTGTGCGTGTGTGTGTGTGTGTGTGTGTGTGTGTGTATGCCTACATAGCTGACAGGGTTGGGCATGCAGGTGGCCATGTTGTACTATGGCAGACTCTTCATCCGGAGGGGTCAGATGACCACTGGAAACCTGGTTTCCTTCATCCTCTACCAGTCAGACCTCGGCGACCACATCAGGGTATAAACAATTACATTATAATCAGTCGCCATAATCTGTTTATATCAAGCCATAATCCTGTCTGTCTGGGGATTAGCCTTTAAGTTTGTCTAGTCCCTCAGACAATTTTGAAATTTGCAGTAACCAACTGTGT
This sequence comes from Myripristis jacobus, assembly GCA_900302555.1. Classification (NCBI taxonomy): domain Eukaryota; kingdom Metazoa; phylum Chordata; class Actinopteri; order Holocentriformes; family Holocentridae; genus Myripristis; species Myripristis jacobus. The sequence goes on from OMLB01055664.1 coordinate 17,761, forward strand.
CTTGCAAATCAGATCCTATGTAATCTATAGTTGAATATGTACACGAGAATATGAATGGGTTGATTCCAAAATGCTATGTGTTTGCTGTCAGAAAAGAAATGCATGATGTTTATTGCTCAGTATTTCAGGTATAGATAATTGCATTCAAGAATCAGTCAAATATTTTAAAAGCAAATTCACATTAGGGAGAAAGGTTATTAATACTGACTTGCTTTGATAATCTCCCTTAACAGCCTTTATAGACAGTCATGTAACCAGTAAGACATAAAAAAATAATAAATGCTCCAATGAATGCAGTGATGTTGCATTAGATATAGATGCAAAAATGTGGATACTTCATCTCTAATTGTATGTGTGAACAGTAACACCTCTTCAGAAGTGATTGACTGACCGACACCGGCCTATTATTGCTTTTCCAGACACTGATCTACATCTTTGGCGACATGTTGAACTCTGTGGGGGCTGCTGGGAAAGTGTTTGAGTATCTGGACAGAGAGCCTCAGGTCAGCTCAGAGGGGACACTCGCGCCTGATCACCTCAAAGGACACGTCAGATTCTGCGACCTCACCTTCTCGTACCTTTCACACTCCAATAAAACAGTGCTGCAGGTGAGGCTGGACCACCAGCTTGTGAAGGGAGTTCTTCGGTCAGCTTGCAGAAACCACAGCAGTAAAACTGTACTTATAAAGGAAATAGTGAAAAATGTCAGGGGCCTGTATCTATTTTTTGTTTGTTTTGAAAAATTTTAGATGGATGCAGAAGTCTTAGTGTCTATTTCTGTCCACTGTATAAATACAGATACATAATCACTGTCTCACTTTTGTATCAGGACTTTACTCTGGAGCTGAAACCAGGTCAGATGACAGCACTGGTGGGTCCATCTGGAGAGGGAAAGAGCACGTGTGTGAGTTTGCTGGAGCGATTTTACGAGCCTCAGAAGGGAAAAATCCTATTGGATGATCGACCACTGCAATCCTACGAGCACCGTTACCTTCACAGGAAGGTACAAACAAAAATTTCCTACCTAATATCTTCAGGGGTTTCTTTCCGCTGCAACAAGACAGTTTCATAACTGCTTATTGTCCTTGTTTTCTCATGTTTACTTTTTGGTTACATTTTCAAATACAGTCAGGACATTCATGTAAGATGCAATATGTATCATCATTTTACATTTTTACATTCTAGAGATTGGATACACATAATACTTTAGACAAAAAATAGCATCTGTGGATGGATTTCTTTCCTTAAATAACATTTATCATTCACACTGATGATCGTGTGTTTCACAGATAGCCGTGGTGAGCCAGCAGCCTGTGCTTTTCTCTGGCTCCATCAGAGAAAACATAGCCTATGGCCTTACTGACTGCTCATTGGATGAGATCCAGGAAGCAGCGCGCAACGCCAACGCCCATGACTTCATCATCAACCTGGAGAAAGGCTATGACACAGGTAGATGCGACTCATTTACTGGTGTACAAATCTAGCCTACGTAGAAGCCTGGTTTGGCTGTTCAATGAAAACTGAATGAGAGCACAAATGTTCCAAGGGTGTAAAATTTAACATGATTTATCCACATTTCAGATATAAATTTAATTTTGTTCACCAGGGCTCTCATGTAAAAGAGAAAATTTTCCAACCCCTTGGTAAATTAAGAGATATTCATGTCTTTTACGTTGATATAAAGGCTGTAGAGCCAAAACAGGATTATGACTTCCACATAAACACATAAGTCAGTATTTTTGGGTGTGCTCTGAGTATCTATCTTGTATTTCAGGTTTCAAACTCTGAAAAAAAAATGCTTTGTCTTTTGCTGGTTGGGACACCTCAAATCTTTATTTTTATCTTTATTATTATCTCTCAGAGGTGGGTGAGGGAGGCGGCCAGTTATCCAAGAGTGAGAGGCAGCGTATTGCCATTGCCAGAGCCCTGGTGAGACAACCACAGATCCTCATCCTGGACGAGATCACCAGTTCTCTGGACAGCGAGAGTGAAACCAAGGTATGTTGCTGCATCATCAAGGACAAAGGTGTCCATTCTTGAGCCCTTGAGGGTGATGATTCTGCAGGTTTGTATTCCAGACAGACATTAAACCAACAGATACCAGCATCACCTAGACAATGTGGAGCTAATCAGTGACATCAGTGTTTGATTGCTGTCAAAAGCTGCAGAGTCTTGAGCCTGTATTGCAGACAAATAGTCTTAGAAAGGTTGTGTGCCATCATTGAGGCCACTGTAGCTGTAATAGACGCTATTCAGTTCTATCTACATTTATAAAGTCTTCCCCAAACTTCCCCCATCATGCACAGTAATACACACAACATGATGCTTTATAGCTCCCAGCAGGATCTTAGCAGTGTCCTACCACTTTTCCTCTGGGACTACAGACGGTGTCAAATTGAGAACCATTCTGACTGAAGGTTTCCACCTCAGTCAGAAACCACTCTTACTCCAACAGGGAAATTGACTCTGGGGCTGTTTTTGTACACCCCAAAAACTAAAGTAATACAGAGACGATAAGGAAAAACCCAAAAGAAGCACTGAACAGTTCCATAGAAAACGCCCACACTGGTAATTGTGGCCGCCGAGTCAATTTTTGTCAATGTCTCTACACAGGTTCAGCAGGCCCTGGCTTGTAATCCAAACCAGACCCTGCTGGTGATCGCTCACAGGCTGAAGACCATTGAGAATGCGCATCAGATTGTTGTGATTGGTGACGGGAAAGTTCAGGAGTGTGGGACTCACCAGGAACTAATGCACAAGAAAGGGAGTTACTACAAACTGAGAGAGAAGCTCTTCACTGAGGCAAATACACCACAGTGAACAAATGCTGTCACTCTGCTTATGCTGCAGTGTGATGTGTTGTGATACTGTGATGCTTAGTGACAGAAACAAATATGTCTATAGTATATCTTTAACAGCACCACATTAGATCGAGACTTGTTTATTCTTCAGTGACCACAACAGATCTGTAATGTGTCAGTTTCACAGAGCTAATAACAGCAAGATACTGCAAGTAGAAAGGTGGGATTTATGTAAATACTGAACTGTGATTGTTGAAAGATGTTTTTGTGTGGACACAAAAACTTGGATCAGTACAAGTTTTTTTTCTTTTCTTTTCTTTTCTTGTACATTTGTTGGGATTTTTTTTTTTACTTCACTTTTGGCCTGAATGGAATATGCTATGTTAATTTAAGCCAACAAAATGTCAGTGTGGAAGGTTGTGAATCCATTCATGTTACCTAAGTTGTCTAATGATCTAATGATCAGTTTTTCATTTCCTTTGTGTGTTTCAAACAGATGAATAAAAGTCTGACATGACAGCATACTTTTGTTACCTAGACTGTGTTATATCAGGGACAGACTGACTGACTGATGGTTTGATTATCTGAGCAGAAACAAACTTGAGAAAAAAATAACCGATATGGAAAATAAAAGAACACTGGTGTACTGAAAGACCATAAACCTTCATTTATTAGGTTACTTGGAGCAAAGGTTACTTGATAGGTAAACTACTATCCAGTTACAAGATTGATAGTAGAGTCAGACAGGCAGGAGTTAAGCCAAATCTGACTTTAATATGTCTGTTGGTTTGGGCTTAATCAAGCCTTGTTGACATGATTTACACAAGGATATAAAGTGTTTTTTTTAATCCACTGTAGAACATATGTGATCCTATATCCTGAACAGTGATGGACTGTATACAGCTGAGTTTTCCCCATGTAAACAAGTTGAGTCAGACTATTTATGAAGTCTGTTCATCAGACACATTAACTGCAAAGTTCCTCACTTAGCCACAAAGCGCAAACATATGGTAAATAATGGGAAACAAAAACTTAATGAAAACGAATGTAATCAAATAGTGCAACAAAAGTGCAGCAAAGATAAAAAAAAAAAAATCTGGTGTAAGGTTTCTAAATGTGGAGTGTTTGAGTGCTGTTTTGGCATTAGGTCATGACTTCTTACAGTGACTCTCTACTGACACTGAGAAGTCTGAGAAACAGTCTGCTGTCTTCGTGTGTCCTGCAGCTGTTCATCAATGCCATGTGATGTTTATATGTGCATCAATCTAACCTCATTTTTACTTGTTAGTGCTGAATGAATGTGATGACCAAGAAAACATCATCACTGATCTGGTAACTGCTTGTTTTCTTGCAGTTTGAAAAGCTAACTCTTCCCATATCCTGTTGGTTGCAATGATAATGAAAGTACCCCAAAATAAAAGCTAGAGCAACATTTCCATGGGACAACAGGAAGTTTGCATATTCTTTCAGCAGTCACTTACAGTGATGGCTAGGTTATTTTGTTTTGGTTTTAGTTTGTTTTTCTGTATTTCTACAATGAAAAAAAAGAACATTGAGGGGAAGTAGTGAAAAAGTACACAGCAGCAAATAGTCAAAAAGGTTTGTCTTTGATTTCCTATACCTTTCCGTCACTGCCCACAGTCGGACATTTTCAGCTTATCACTGTGGATGAGAAACTGCCTGGTTAAAAAGATATAGTGGTATTGCTGTGCATGGATTTGGCATTTCACTTCTGTGAGCCAGTTCGGTGGCTGTGCATGTTCAGTTGTCTGATGGCAATATTTTTTTTTAACAATGCACAAGCGTCTGTTACGCTGTTGATTTTTAGTTTCATTTGAATACATTTTGATGTAATTCATACAGTGAGTGGGGTTTTATTGTTTCATGATTCACAAAGAGCTGCCCTGGAAAGTCCCCGACAGCCTGTTTTTGTGCTGATGCTTTTTGGAAAGTTGCCCGACTGATATGCATCAATAAAAACCAAAAGCACCATGAACTGGTAGGCAGCACCATGTAAAAACATAACCTCCCTCTGCTGACAAACTGGAGCTTCAGCTTAGCCAACAGTGGTCGCCATTTTGTTGAAATGTCTTCGCAACCACAAAATGGCAAACCAGAGTCACGTGCTTCAGACAAGTTACGTATCCTGGAGGGTTTTTTTTTTCCACATTCAGCGAAGATTCTCTGGCTCAAATGCTCTTTTTCATCAAAGGCCTACATGACATTCTTGCAACTTCCTCATAATCACAATTGGACACCACCAAATGCAACCACAATCTTAAACCTTTGACCACTGAGTAGCTTTACTGGAACATTTAGTGGAAACACCACTCTGAAACTGCACCAAATCTTATGCAAACTGTGCAATATAGAATGAAAAGCCAGTGCAGGCAATTGCAACAACATTAACCCTCTGGCGCATAGTGGTCACTACAGTGGACGGCTAAAAAGACAGTTTAAAAGTCATTTTCTCCTAAATGCAATGGTTTCTATGGCGGAATTGCATATCAGCTGTTAGAGTGCTCTCTGCTGCTCCCCTACATTGAGGTTTATGCAGAGACTGTCCGTTCTTGTTGCTGAAAACATATTAATACTAGTAGAATGACATGGTAATACCAATCCTGCATCCTGAAAGAAGTATGGAGACTCACAGAAATATTCCTGCCCTAAGAAGTGTAAAAACACATAAGAAAAAAATCTGGACTCAGGCTTTCATAATTCATGCATCAGAGGGTTAAAGACCAAAGGCATAGTGGCATATTTAAGGTACCTTTAGTACAGATACTAGTGCATGATTTATGTAAATATTGAGATAAAATAGTATAATAGTATGTTGGCCCAAAGGAGGAATGAGATGAAAATATCATTTTCTTTTCACATTTTATACATATATGGCATTTTCAACACAGCTGTGTGCCTGGTTTGGGACAACATTCATTTGTGTTACTTTTTATATTAATGCCAAACATGCAAAGTTGAAGTTTGAATTTAATTTTTGCTGTCCCACTTTGTAAATTTGCTTTGCCTACCAACATTACACATGATTGTTGTCATGCATCTTGTAGCCCCAGTTTTTGTGTTTTTCATGTTTTAAATACAACTGAAGTAATACATGTTCCTACACAGGCTGAGACCATCATATGGCCTCTTAGTGTTTATGAAACCACTGCAAAACGCAGTGGACAAACTTAAAAATGCATGATCATCAAATAGACATTTAAGCTGTTTTTCATAGTTTTTTAAAAGCTGACAGTTTGGAGACACAAGGTGTGCCTCCAGCACTGTCGACTCTTCTGCAGACATTGGCTGCTTACCAGCAACAATTACACACCACATTTGGCTCATACATGAGAGCACAAAGGGGACATGCCGGCACCAGCAATTGCAGCCATCTTAGGTCAAAGCCTTCAGCGCAAAGACACAAAATGGCTGATAGTGATGAACATATGATATTAGAAAACTCTGTGCATTTGATAAAATACATAATAGTGTCGTGACTCTTGCCACTCTCTGTTGTTACATGAAAGACTAAAAATGTATTCCCATAACCTCCCACTAACAGTAGAACTAATATTGCACTGTACGTATGTGTGTGTTTGTGTGTGTGTGTGTGTGTGTGTGTGTGTGTGTAACCAGTACTGCACCGTACCATTGCACCACGAGGCGGGAATGCACTCATGATCACCTCCCTCTGGAGCGCAGGAAAGTCCCTTCTCTCATCTCTTTCACTTTCATTGACTGTGTTTTGTAATTCACCCTGACTCAACCAAGCCACAGCCAAAAACAAAGCTGCGTAACTGAAAGTACCATGGCTTTGATGCACAGTCTAACAGCTACATTTTTGGTATGGAGCAAGTGTTCTTTTTTCTTTCTTTTTTTCCAGCAGTAATGCGAGCAAGATTTTGCTGTAA
>OMLB01055666.1:0-23722 GCA_900302555.1 Myripristis jacobus
AAAAAATATATATATATATATATATATTTTTTTTTAAAATAAAAAAAAAAAAAAATATATATATATATATATATATATATATATATATATATTTATTTATTTATTTATTTATTTATTTTTTAAAAAGGAGTGCATTTCCCAGGTCTGGAGTCAGGCTATAATTACAACTCATTCACGGAAAATTTTAAAACATGGTTGACAAGGAGATCAAGCAGAGGAATTAGTACCCAACAAGTGTTTTTCTCCAGCTTTCCAATTTTCGCAGAGAAGCCCCTCTTTTTTTCTATCTGCATCTATTACACGTTTCTGTAAAATGCAGCTCTTACCTCCCATTCGTCTGTCTCCATGAACTCCCTCTTATTGCTGGCCGCCAGGAACTCATCCAGTGACACCAGTCGGTCTTTGTTGGTGTCCACCTGAACATCAAGACATGAAGCTTCTTTAGTAAAGGCTAACACCATCATCTGGCTGTGCTGAAGACTTATCAACAAGCCTCAATCCCTGCACACCCACACCATCTTAGTCCTTTCACCACCCCCGATGCACTCTGTTCCTACACTCTGTTCCTGCTTCTGTTAATTACCATCCAATTTATTCTTACCTTGTGTCTTCACATAATCTCACACTTCTCACAAACATTATACTCTACACCACTTTGATGGTATAGAGTATAATGATTGGTATGCATGAGGAAGGCTGTGTCTGTCTGTCCATCAAAAATGATAATTTATGGGTCTGATCATCATGTTACAGCATTTAAACAAGTGTGTTCATTCGGACACAGATGTACCAAAGTGCTTGCTGGTGGTGCTAGAGGAAAGGTCATGGGGTCACCAGGATTGACAGGTGTCATCCTCTCAGGAAAGTTCATGGCATTCTATTAAATATGTTTTGATTGGAACCTAACTGCTGACCGATGGACCAACATGATTTAGCAACATTAGTGCAGAGCTGTTTAGATCATTATTGCTGTATCAAATCTATATGCTTGCACTATGTATATGCCTGTGTGTGTATGTGTGTATGTGTGCTATGTGAGAGACAATTCATGTTTGCTGTCATAATGTAGTGGCTCACCTCATTCATAACATGCTCTCTCATTCGCAGTCTCTCCTCCTCCATCTCCACCATGTCATCTTCTTCACGAGTGGGGTCATAGACCTTCTCCAGCTTGAACCCAAAAACACAAATAATGTCTCAGGTGATGAAGAAATTCAGAGGAAAATTCACATACCATACACTATGCTACATCACACACACACACACACTCACACACACACACTCACACACACACATTTACCCAAACTGAACCTAAAAGTCTTCTTCATTAACAGATAATCTTGACACACTGTAGAAACAGTGCCCTGAAATGTAAATACCTCTTTAGTGAAGAGTGCTTCAAGCTCGTTCTCATCCAAGTAGCCATCTCCATTGTTATCTGCAACATGTAAATGGATAGAATGAACAGACCACTTCATCAATGAATAATATCACAGATCCTGACATGTTCAACATTGACCATTAGCTGAGTTCCTGGTCTTTTGTATAGTACTCCCATACAGATCCCAAGGACCTCATTTCTTAAAGAACCTGTCCCCAGTCTGATAAGATTTGTAATTATTTTTTAATTTCCACTGTTTATATTTCAATTGGAAAGGTAAAATGAGCTACCTTTGGGTCCCACTGACTGTAGGGGATTTATTTTGTGCAATCTTTTTTAGAGAACTTGTCTTCTGTCTTCTTGTCCTGTGCTGCTACCCTTAAAGGCTAATTCAGCGTGACACAGTGTTTCCACTTACGTTTCTTTCAAACAACTGCCGAACAGTACTTCTATTTTTGGTGGATGCCATCGTGAGTGAACTTACAGTCACGTGATGAAAAAACAATGTGTACGCGGTTAGTGTTTTTTCTAAAGGTTTATGATTGGCTAACCGTGTACATGTTTACACGTGTACAAGTCCCACCCCTACTTGTGGTTACCATGCAGTTTGAAGAAAGTCTTGGGATCAAAGTCATTTGGGTCCAAACCATCTGCCTCCTCCCATACCTCCTTCAGCTGGTCCCTACTGCCCTGTATAAGCATAGGGACACACACACACACACACACACACACACACACACACACACACACACACACACACACACACACTACGGTTGGTGTCAATTCACTTTTAATTCCATCTCACAGTTTCCTTGGGTATTTTCTTCCAAATTCTAATGATTTTCTCCTTTCTTACTCTTGTATTTTACTGGCAGGTGGCATTCAAATTATGTGGTGTTACTGCCACCTTCTGGCTTGTGCTTTTCTTGTGCATACCACAGGTGTTGGCTGGATTTCCGTAAATTGTTAAATGTGATCCTACATCCTCTTTCTTCATCTAATTTCAAGATTCCTTTAACTGTAAATTCCTGTTTTCTAATCTTTGACATCCTAGTCTCTATTAATCCTCCCCCAACGATCTCCATGAGAAATGTACCATATTAAGCTAGTCAAAACAATAACTTTAAAATGAATGTTCAACCTTTAACAAACAAGTTACAATCTCTATTTACATATTTTAATTAATGAACTGAACTGAAAGCTAATTGAAAGCCAGTCCTGACAGACATGTGGTTTGACTATCCAACACTGCTGATATGAAATCAGCCTGGAAACAGGAGGCGTCTTACTGGGTGGTTGACTTTGGGGTGGTCAGCATGTCTCTTCTTCATCTCGTTGTAATGCTCCTCCTCCTTCTTGCGGTGCTCCTCATCCATGTTCTTCAGGCGCTCCTTCCGCTCATGCTCCTTCATCATCTCGTACCTCTTGAACTCGTCATGGCGCTCCTTGTCATAGTTCTCCAGGTCACTGGTGGCCTTCAGCCGCGGTCAAAGGAAAGATAAGGATAAGGAAGATAAGGAAAATAAAGGAGAAGAAAAGTTAAAATGGAGAAGTCAGGCCTGGACTGAATACCTGATGATTCAATCAGTTTTCTAGGAATGTCAGGTTACAGCAAACATGTGCAATCCTCAGATATTTAGATAGATAGAGTTTTTATTCATAGTTGACCCAGGACAGGCGGATTTAATGCAGTGATGCACCAGGCAAGGATTTCAATCAGTCATCAACATGCTCCATGTGGCAAGTTCAGGCAGTGCAAACTACATTATGGACCTGAGGCTGTATGCTTAATGAGTCTTATGTGGGCTGATCAAATATTATTACATCTCTATTCTTCCCCATAGAGACAAACTGCAGTTATTGCATTGGTGGTGAAAGACATAAATACTACATCAGTGCTTATGATGTCAAATGATGATGATGACGTCAAATAATATCAAAGTGAATGGCCGCTATCTTTAAGTCCCAACTGGTAATTTGTTTTCATTAGCTTTGAGTCTCAGAACATTGCTCTCTGCTGGCTGTGGTTGGATAATACCGGTTAATCTTTATTCTTGTAGCCCTGAGAGGTTAACAATATCAGGGGCGTAGCATACATGGTTAGATTATTCTGTGCTTCACATGATAACCTCACAGACAAAGTGTTAGTGGTACATTTCCATTTCACCAAGCCATTCAAAGGCACCAATGATAAATGATGGACTGTATAAATAAAGCCTTACCACCCCCAAATTAGTGTCAATACACATGCAAATGACTGGAAACTCCTAAAACTAGAAACACATGCAAACACTGGTTGTGCAAGGAGGATCATTCCACCATTGAGCATACATCCCTGTTGTGTGCGTGGGTGTGTTTTTTTTCCTGCTTAATCAACCCCCTGCATATGAAGTTCTCTCAAAACTGACTGGGAATTTACCTCTGGCAAGCCAGCCTTCTCCAACAAAGCACAAAAAGCTGTGAATGCTCCAATGCCTCCATGTAATTACATCTAAAAGCGAAAAGGCCAGATTGATTAATGCAGCTGACATGACAGCTGACGGAAAACAAAGTAACAAAGTCAGGAAACTGAAGCATCTCAGCGGTAAATGGTCCAGAAAAACCCACTTATCTTTCCGACACCTGTGATTCTCTACACTTGATTTATCCTCTCATCTAATTACAGAAATTATACCACAGAAGGTGCTCTTTACTGTGATAACGGATATGTTGCTAGGTGCCCATTAAGACAGTAAATAACGTCTTCAGGTGTAATATCACTATTATAAAATGGTTACAACATGTATAATGGGCCAATAATGCAACTGTTAAAAAAATCTAGTACATATTAAAGTAAACTACTATTACTGAGGACTGAATGTTGAAACCACGTGTGTTTGCCAAATGTATATGTGGCAGTGATGTGTTGTGCAAACCTTCCACTGTGTGCTGTTTAAACACACAGCATAAACACCCCTGGTTGTTTTTCCTCTCAGATGACTCATCTCAAAAAGGGTTATTACACCTCTTGCGGTTTTTCACTTGGAACTGTTGATTATACTGGCACCCAGGGACAATTTTGGTACTGGGACAACAATTTCAAGATGACTCATATGAATACACTATGTCACGATCTACAGTCAGTGGAGTTTCTCTGTATTGGTTTGATTAGGACATGTAAAATTGCCAAATAATACATTTTTAACATGTCTGTCATGTTTTATAGAAATGAGGAGCCACTGCTGCTGCATAAATCTGGGGACCACAGCTTTTTAAAAACATCTGATCTACTACAGTAAAGCTCTATTTTATGTGCATTAGGCAGCGTTCTGATGTTTACTATTAAGAGAATATACCGATTTGATGAGCCGGTCCAGGTCTTCCACCTCAAAGGTGTGTGGGTTCATGTGGTTGAGGTACTCAAACTGTTTCAGCAAGGCCTGGTGGTCCACTGTCCTGTCTGGAAGGAGCGGGGTGACAGGGTGACAATAAAGTGTGACAGTCAACAGAAAGCTGAATTGGGTCATTTGCTAGGGAAAAAATAGTTTCTCTTACCCATGTACTTCCCTAACACTCACAGTAATTCAACACAAAACTGACACACAGCCAAAAATGAGCCCAGCAACTTTGCTGACTTTACATACATCTTACATAACACACATAATGTAAAGAAGCATTATGTATTTGTGAGAGCATTAGCAGCACATTCCTGAATTATCTTCAGTATTTTAGTTGATTAGTTTAATTTATTTAGTATTCTGCCCATCTCCCAGAGCATGTCACACACCCTTAAACTTGCACCATCATCTTGCACAATGCCTTTCCCTTTGTGGTTTTCATCCTCAAATGATGATGGCCACTGGTTTCATCCTGTTCTAATGTTCTTTGCAGTAAAGCCATGAATTAACTGTTGCATTGCTGCGTTTCAATAAATCTTTTTTGTTTTCCATTCAACAGACACACAGCATGAAGCCACGTCTGCTGTCTGAGTGTCGACGAATTGTGTCACTTTCCTGTGTCTTAACAGTCACTTCCCAAATATGGTGATGTAATCACCCTACTGTTCTGGGTACGTTAAAAATTTCTTTTACAGCTTTGAGAAGTACTGGCACCACATCAACAACATCTCTGCAGATAGGCTGATGGCCAGTCCGGGGTACATACCGTTCCCTCCCTGAATGTCTTGTTTGGCTTTGATCAGCATCCGCAACCTGCTAACCTCCTGCCTCTTCAGCTCGTCCAGCTTGGTCCGCACATGGTGGCTGACAAAGTCCAGCTCTTTGGCAAGCTTGCCTGCCTACAAGCAGAAAAACAACATCCCACAATCCAGTACAAAGTGCTCATGCCAACAAAGAGCTTGTGTGAAAACAGCTAAATATGACAGGCTAGTATGCAGCTGTAGCTGACCTTGATGTCATCCATGTTAGTGTTGTGGAGCTTCTCTCTAAAGTGGCTGTCTTTTTCCAAGAAGTCAATGACTTCCTTGAGGTAACGGTCATAGTGCAGTCCAGTGTCCTGACACATAAAATCAAAATACACATCACTGTGAGTTGTTAGCACAAAGAGGAAGAAATCTGAGACCTTTCACCTGACCATATCCATCTTGAATGAGAGCTCAGAGAATCCTGCTGGGTGACCTTACTTGACATTGATAGTGCTTATATTCTGTTGAGCATGTCGTTACAACCTCAAGCAAACAATGTGTTTCAGTTTCTGTTCAATCTTAAACAATAAATAGGTATGCCTTCCTTTTATGTGAAACAGAGCAGCTCTGTTTGAAACACTCTCCCTTGTTGGCATGACTGGGAGGTGCTAACAGAGCTAACTAAAGAGACCCAGTTGTAAATGTGCTAGGCCTCACACCGATAATACAGTCAATACATACATTGTTGTATGAAAGTGTGCCTCCAACTCACAGCACTCTGTGGTGGCTCCAGTTTCTCCTCTGGAAGCTCTGCCTTGGTCTTGTCCACACCTATAGGCACTGACTGGATGCACAGCCACAGGCTCAGTAGAACCAGCCCACAGTGGCCCAAAGCTTTACCCCTACACATCTGGGTCCAAACAGGAACAAACACAACAACAAGAGTTGATTTGACTTCATCAACATATTTATAGTGTAACAGAACCTGTCCACTACAACTAGAAAATACAGCAAGGATTCTGAAGTCTTCAATAAGGGAAAGGCCTAAATGTCCAGTGTGGGTGGGGGCTTTGTCATCCTCGAATGTCCACAACTTGCAATACGGTACAAGTCAAACTTCATCCAGAGAGAATGTGTCAAGAGGTTAAGCAAGTTAATCTTAATCTGAAAAGCAAGCTCTCTGCCTCAGGCAAAGGACTGGACTACACACGTGCTTGCTGGATAAAGCCAGCCATAGCATGCCGGTGTTAACTATTCCTTAACTATTCCTGTTTTTACAACTTAAAAAAACTGTTGCCAACCTGTAAGTCGCATCCGTCGGCAAAATATATATGCATAAAAAATATAGGCATATTTGTAAAAATTCTAATTTTGTGAAGACTGCAACTCCTTGTGTCCTAAAAGTGGACTGGCTGTGTCAGGTGGAAAGCAGGATAACGTTAAATCTCTGACTTGAGCTGGAAAAGCTGCAGACCAAGCATTAGCATGCAAATTATAATCTTTACTGTAACATAATTCCAGTAATTTAACACTCACTTGTACCTCCTCTGTTTTTTTTTTCGTTCTTGGCGCTTTTGGGAGCGTTTAGTAATCCTGGAAGTGTTGCAGAACTGGAGCTTGTTTACAGCTGTCATGTACCAATACAAGCCACAACCTACAGAAAAGATTGTATTTACCATGGCAACGCCCCGCCCTCAGCTCTCCTTATTGGGTAGAAAAAGTCTACTTTTGCTGTAAAAGACTCGCGTTGGCTCATGATTGGGTGTTCGGCATGCCAATCAAACCGTGTCCGAGCTGCGGCTTAAGGTGCGTTGAGACAAACCGTACGTGGCGTTAACAAACCCTCGTTTCAGCCGTGGAGGGTGGAGTTAGTGGTTGATGTATGTCTGCACCGCCCACAAAAACTTGAAATCCAACTGATGTGCAAATACAAACAACAATTACATCAACCCAGAGGAAAAATCTATAACAATGAAGTTAATTAAGTCAATTTAAACGTTTGACATTTAGGTCATTGCTGGATATTTTATTTTTCTGATATTTAGATAAATCTAATGGCACACCTGCCTCCATTGCGAAGGCACACCTTGCCACGCCGGCTGAGAGTGACAGTGTGAATGAATGAATGAATGAATGAATGAACAAAAAATAAAGAAACAAATAAATACTACAACATACAATTCAGCACCATTTAATTGCCAGCACTAATGAATGTTAGTTGCAGTGTACCCGATGTGTCATTCACTTGGATGTGTCCAGGAAAATGGTCAACATATTCGTTTTTAATGCACATAGCTTGCACTCATTCAAATTATATTATGGCCATTGTTAACTCACTTTCCTCTTATGTGAGCAAGTAGTCTATATCCAAAATAAAGTAAGCTTCGCAAAACAATAAATGCAATGTCAATAGAGAATGTGGTGGGTGGTTGAGCTGTGATCTACAGTCGTTGACCATCAAGTAGGCACACAAACACCATAATGAAGAAAAAAACAGTTAGATTATGGGAAAAGCGGCGAATTGTTCCCTTTTTTTTATTTCAGGATCCTGTTGTTATAAAACAAATCACTCCGGTACTAAAGACTACTGTGCGTGCTGTCCGTGGTAAATATATATTCCGTCCTGAAAATGAGGATACACTGTGAAAGTCCTCAATAGATGGGCAACATGAGGGTAGGCTGGGATTATACCCGCCTCCACTGACACTGACTGGTTTTATCCACACGGTGGCGCTGCTTTCACATTTTATTTTAAGCAAAGTATCCAACCAAGCAAAAACATTATTCAACTACATCCAACCCAGCTCAACAGGAACTGACGTGCCTCCTGTGCAAGTGGATGGAAAAAAATAGCAGCTGCAAGAAAAATGGCTACAAACACCGCACCGCTAAAAGGTGAGAAATGAACCCTTTTTTACTGGAAATGTGTGCATGTTAAAGTTGTGGCCTGTACTTACTTACATTTGGCTGCTGTAGTTCAGTATTATTATCATGTCTCGCATGACAAAAAGCTGCTTTTCTTCCTTGTTGTTGGGTGACTTAGTTGGCAGCTCACTGACTGAGTACTTTAAATTATTGAATCACTGCTGCTCAGAGAGCGGAACAGTCAAGAGAGTTTTTTTTATTGTTGTTGTTTTACACGTTCGTCGCTGTCATGCTAACGTTAATTTCAAGTCGTCCTTTGTGGTTATGAGCGATAAATTTGTTTCTTTCCTCGCTGTTCGGCTTAGCAGCTCAATTAATAGCGAGCCCCCCCTAAAAAAGTAAGTAAGACAAGTTTCAACTGCAGTCAAAAGTATCAAGAAGTGTCATCTGTTGGAGCTAAGTACACGGCTGAGGGCTGTTGTGTCCCTAGCTCCGCTGTTTTGTCTCAGTCTTCAAACTAGCTAGCTAAGATGCCGAGTTTTGAGTCCGTATAGCGTGAAGGGAGACGTGTGTCGCCTTCAAGTCATGTTCATGACCAAGCATCAGCTCTTGTGGCTCGCCTGGGGTCAGGTGAGCATCAGCCGACAGGTGATAAAGAGTTGTAGGTTGACGCTTAGGTGGCTGTTACATAAACCACGGTTGAGTTTAACGAGTTGTCACAAAACAGTTGATCAAGTTCTGCTTGACGCTATCGATCTGGATCGTATTAGTCACACAGGACTGCGAGTCTCTGTGTTTCTTTCCTTTGTGTTGTAACTGGATGTCCTCTAAAAATCATTAGTGTAACACGAGATTAACACAGTTTATCAGCAATGATTTCCCCTTATTTGGGTCGTACTAATTGTACTGATTCCCCACATCATTTAGGAAACGTCTTGGTGCTTGATTCATAACCCAGAGATAAACATGTAGTTATTGTTTGAATAATGACATAATTTTTTTAAACTGCTTGGAGCCAAGTGTAGCTGACTTGGCTGTCAGTCCTCTCTGGATGCTGCTGACCTCTGCAGTTTTTGCAGTGAGTGCAGGATAATTGGAGAAGCAAATCCACTTCACATTCTTCTCTGAGCTTTCTCAACTGTGGCCATGCTGCTCCTCTGAACACAACAGCGGTTCAAACTGAAAGGGCCAAACTGTGTTTCTGTGTACATGTCTGGTTTCATGCGGGCCGTGTTCATGACCACATATGTGCTCACTTGGTAATGTGATTCTGCATTTGATTCTTTATTTGGTTCTCTGCTTTCTGAGTAAAAAAGATGTGGTTAACATTGAGGCTCTATTTGTAAATACAAGAGTAAGTCTCAGTATTTGGTAGAGCAAATCATGATTTCACCAAGATATGACTAGTTTAACTTCAGTTGGGACACTGTTCTTAGTGGAGGACACACAGGATTCTGCAGCTAACATCTGTCCCCACCTCCCACCCACCAGTGACAGCAAAAGGCCCTGTCTGTGTTTGTTTTTGTTTCTTTTTTAGAGACTTACAGTAATGTTCCGTGTGGGCCAGGCTTAGTGATAGACAGCCCACTAGAGAGGGAAGTTTTGTGTCTGTATTTCTGCTTTCCCAGGTGGCAACAGAAAATATCTTTGCAATACTGAAAGTACAGCCAGGTTACTTATTTTCCATTTTGAAGATGTTGTTTTGCACTTTGATCAGCTTGCACAGTGGCTCGTTAAAGTTTGTATACTTAGTGGTAGCAAGTCTCCA
Organism: Myripristis jacobus; assembly: GCA_900302555.1. Taxonomy (NCBI): domain Eukaryota; kingdom Metazoa; phylum Chordata; class Actinopteri; order Holocentriformes; family Holocentridae; genus Myripristis; species Myripristis jacobus. The sequence continues at coordinate 10,138 of OMLB01055666.1, forward strand.
AATTTGTCTCATTAGAAGAAATCCCCCAAAATAATAATGATAATGACGATGATGATGACAATAATAATAATAATAATAATAATAATAATGACAGGTTTTCCCAATCCATCAAGTAAATGATCTGGGAGAGGTCAAGACTTCCAAAGTCTTGTTTGTTATTGTGACCTCCATATCCTTAAATCACTCCACTCAAGCAAGCATTCCCACTGCGAATCTGCAGTAGCTTGAATCATGCTCAAATTTGCATTCATCCTCTGCCATGGAGCAGTGTGACAGAGTTTGGGCTAGTTGTCTTTTTAGTTGACGTCGTTCCCTAAGTGGGTTTTTCCTCCCTTGTATCTACCGTGGTAAACAGGGTGAAGAAAACCAAGTGCCATTTAGCTGACACTTTGATCCAGCATGACTCTCAGTGAGCATGCAGGTGTGTTTGTAGTGGACTGGACAATGCAATGGTCTCTCCATCCACTTGGCCACACTCTGCTAGAGCATGCATTACTGTCTGTAAAATCAATATTCTACTGTATGCCCATGTTGTCAGAGCTGTTGGCCTTTTTATATGTAATTGATACATTTAGCCAAATGTGAACCCAGCTTGTGATAGTGCAGTGTCGAAACATGCTGACCTTTCTTTTTATGCATTCAAAGTTTCCCCTAGCTGTGTTCTTGGGAGAGTTTGGCATTACACAGTCCCAGTCAAATGTTTATAGAATGCTGCCACATTGTCACTGCCTGCTGGCGCTTTGGTCTAAGAGCTGATATTAGCACAGCTGATAAGACTGTCTTGGGCCATGGCACTAACATAATGCTAACAGAGAGAGAGAAAACGAGTGTGTGAGAGAGAGACCCGTCTGGCTGCCTACTGCCTAGCATGCCAAATTCCTCAGCTGCACAATAGTGCTAGGCTAGCCCAAGCCCCGGTACAGCCAGCCTTCTCCACCACAATGGGAGGGGAGGCTCAGGAGGGGCCGGTGATGCCTGGGGGGGACAGAGGGAACTCACTCAACTCTGGGGTTGTGATCGTTCGATGAATGGTTGCTTAGAGAAAGCGCTGTGTCATTTGAGGATCACAAAACAGTCTTTGCAGCAGTGTTTTTCTAATGTCACGGACTTAGGCTAATCTTGGCTCCTTCCTTTTGAAGGATAATGTTTAAAGCAGTGAATAGTCAAGACTGGAACTTTGCAAGATGCTCGTGTCAATATCCCAGTCTTGTGTGAGCAGACTATCGCACTGATTTGATAAGTTTACTGCTTCTTAGTAAATGGTGCGTGTCATGTGTCATCTACTTCTTATAAATTACTCCTTGCTAGTTGTTTGACTTTTAGAAAGGGCCAATGGCAGCCCCGGGCTGCTTGGTTAAACAATTGCAGTGTTTCAGTTTTCAAGGTTAATAACATACAGAAGTACACTAATATTCAGTGGAGAGCTTGCTGTGAAAGAGCTAATCTTCAACATTAAAATGTCATGAACATTCTGTTAATAGAGCTTGTACTGGTTATGTGACCTGATTGTTGCCCTTGACTCTAAAACCAATGAAAGTATTTATTGGCTGTGCATCTATGTCAGATGTCAGTTAATCAATAAGCAATCAAATCCTGCTCTCAGTAGACTGAAAGAACTTTTAATTGTTGATTCTTACTGTTGGCTGTAATCTGTTGAACAAGGTCGGATAATAAGTAGAAAAAGCTCTCCATCTATATTGTGTGTCAATAATGCTGATATATTTTGGGGGACCTTTGTTAAAGTTGGCTATCCCAGAATTGAATATTGGCCCACAATCCTAGACATAGACCTGTATCTTCAGATGTTGTCTAGTTTGATATTTTCAACACAATACACAGAATTGAACTTGTTTTAACACCTGTTACTGTTAAAAAGTATATTAAAAATGTGTTTTTTGTGTTCCTGTAGGTGTTTAAAACCTTGTTCTCGAGCCTTTTGAGCCAGACCTTACTTTGAAGAAGTTACACTCATGGCACCTTTGAGTTGACACAATGGCCCAGATATCTAGTGGTAATGGGTTCAATTTGGATGTCCCCCAGTCCAAGGGGGTTGTGGGTAAAGAGGAAGCCCTCCGCATGGAGGAAGAGGCTTTAGCAAAATTGCAGAGGGAGAAGAGACACACTTCAGCCTCAACGTCCTCATCTTCCTCTGTATCATCCTCATCCTCCTCAAAACCAAAATCATCTACATATACCACTACTGCTCCTCGACCTTCGCCCTCTACTAGTAAACCAGAAAAGGACCTCATCGTCTTCCCGGAGACCAAGAAACAGGCTGAGAAGGACAAGTTCAGGGATATCGATGTGGAAAAACTAACCAATGAGGAACTTGAAAAGCTCCTACTGGACGATAACTTTGGGGCCAACAGTAAAGCGTCCCGCCCTTCCTCGTTGCTGGGGTTTGACCTCAGTGCCTCCTATCCTGGTGGTCATGTCTGTAGTCCTTCACCCTTCCAGAGCAGCCGGTGGACACCTGTTCTGTCCACCCCTTCTAGTTCCAATGTGTCCACTCCCACCCATCAGCCCGCCCCCATGTTCCCCTCTGCTCCGTTCCCCAAACCAGGCACCTTTCAAAACGGCTTCACCCCAGCCATACCGCCTTTCATGGCCTTGCCATCCCAGCAGCCTTCTTTCATGGCCTTTACTCCAATCCAGACTGCTGCTCCCATGGTCTACCAGCCGCCTGCTGTCGACCCGGAGATGGTCAAACTCTTTGATAAGATTGCCAGCACCTCGGAATATGTGAAGAATGGCAGGTCAGCTAGCACCGAAATGGATTCGGCACCGGCCAGCACAGTTTCTCTGGCACCTAACCCTCCACCCCAGCAGCCAGCAGAAGCTTCTGGCATCAGTCGCTTTGAATGGCTTGATCTGGACCCGCTTACCAAGCGCAAAGCTGAGAATGAGGAAGCTTCCCTGCCATCAGCGGAAGCTGTGACAGTAGCAGTAGTATCTGCAGGGGACCCTTGGGAGGCAGTGCTTGAGACTGAAGGGAATAGTGGTAGCAGTAGCCCCCCGTCAGAGGTGAAAGCATCATTGTCAGTCCGCTCCCAGCCCAGGAGGGCATCAGCGGGGGCGGCTGTCACTAGAAGCCATTCTCTCAACATCCCAGGGACCTCCTCCCAGCACAAACCAAACAATCAGGTAGGTTCACAAATATAGTAAAATCCGTATGTTTTTCCATTCTTTTTGTTTTCATCCAGGAAGTCTTACACTAGTATTTATGTGTTTTTTAAGATTGATACTGATTTTGATATATTTTTTTTTTTACTTAACCTATATACGATAATTTATGCTGATATTCTATATCTTTCAATTTTAAAATTGTTATCTATCTGTCTATCTGTCTATCTGTCTATCTGTCTGTCTGTCTGTCTGTCTGTAAACAGATATTAGCCTAACCCTATAACCTGATTTAAATTCACGCCCTCTGATCACAAGCTGACCTCTCGATACAGTGAGCTGCTGCAGTCAGTAAAAGTTTGTACCTGCAGATGAAAAAAATAAATACAGGCACAGCTGAGATAACCGGATGACTGAAACTTTATGAGAACAGATGGTCATGGATCTATTTTAGCCTGAACTCATTGAAGCTTTGCTTGCAACTACACTATACCCCACATTCATTCACCAACTCTAGCAAAACAAACTTTTGACTCATGTTCCCTGTAATTAAAATTTTCACTGTGGTTACCTACCCACTGTTTGACCCCATATTTCTTCTAAAACTTGTTGTGTGATACGTTTTGTTCATTTTGTTTTGGAAGGGAGAATGAATGATTTTATGTCTTGTTTGAATATTTATAACATGCATTTGGGACAGGGCTGTGGGCAAGTGGCACAGGATACTATTTTGCCCCCTCATCTTGTTCCCCAAATCTAAACTACCATCTGTCACTGGCGTCGTCTGTGAGCTCGGAGCTGAAATGAAGTAACAAGACAGTGCTTAGCAATGCTCGGCTATGTAGCAGCACCTAGGTCTCCTAACTCACTGCTGAACATGAAATCATCTTATTTCTGTCTTCCTCTTTGTTTGTTACTCAGGAATTGTTATATTAACCAGAAATTGTCAGTTTCCTGTCCAAAAAATGAATGAGTAAGTCCTGTATGGGCGGTTCTGTTGGACGTTGTAAGCGTGTTTTTTGGTGGTTCTCAAACAGCCCATTTCCTGTTCTTATTGTGTTTCTCTGTGTCACGACAGAACAATTGGCCACTGTGGTATGTTTCTCACACCAGGGTGATAATTAACCTTACAGCACTGTACAAGGCTCTTATTCCAGGGTTTGCTACAGTTGTGCAAAACCGGGAAAAGTCACAGAGTTTCTAAATGGTGTTTTTTCAGGCTTAGAAAATGATTTGGTTAAACAGTAGCCTCAGGGGAATTACCTGTGTCAAAGGGAGACTCCTTTTATTCAACCAGGACGTTTTGTAGAATATACTCTAAAACAAGCTCTGAACAAGGTACCACCAAAACCAATCCTAAAAAGTGAGAATAGCACTGTTGGTACTATGTTATTATAAGACAAAAATGTCTTGGAAATTGTCATAAACATAACAAACTGAAGACAGTTCCATTGTGCTTGCCTAAAAGGTCATTAAAGTCCCTGTGTGGCACTTGAAAGACATACTTTGCCGTTCATCAAAGACTATTTGTCCAGTCTGTTCTCTCAGCAGTGTCTCCACTCTTGAGGAATGTCTCTTTTATACTGGAATGTGGAAACGGTGTTTGTTTACGTGGCCTATATGTTATGTCTTCGTTCTAGCCTGTGTTTGTTAGTCAGGTTACTTTGTTGTGTAACTCGAGCCTTTGAAGTTCAGTGATCTTCACACACATACTTTTGCACTCAAGCCTTTTTATCGTCTCGTCTTAAGTGTGCAATCTTTGTCCTGCGTGTGTATGAGAGAATGACATGAAGATAGTATGTGTGCTTGCTTGTTCCCCTTGCCCTGTCTGCTCGCCTGGCAGTCAGCACCAGTGTTGGTATAAGCAGGAACAAGCCCATGCAGCTCCCCTATGCGCCACAGCAGCTCATCTGACAAGCAACAGAATGGCCTTACCCCCCACCCCCAACCCCATGTTGCTATGCCAACCCCCTCACATTAGATGGGGCGTATCAGTGTGTATAGTGAGAGAGAGGGTTAGTTTCTATACTGTATATGTTATGCTATAACTTAGGGGTTTTTTGTTAGTGGGGTCCACATAGTCTTCAACAAAATGAGTAATAGTTTCATTTCACTATAATTTTTAAATGCTTGTGAGAGGAACACTGCAAGACTTTAACCACACAAATATGTAAGAGTTAGTGTCATAACATTAACATTGCACTATTAAAAATTAATCTCACCACTATGAATATATTTGAGTAGCATGACACCTAGACAGTTTTGCAATTAAATCAAATGAAAATGTCTTTTGATTGCCATCCAATTTCTTTGTACTTGTTGCACTGACAATAAAGGTCTATCTATCTATACCAGAGCCCCGAAGGCAAAATCTCTTCAAGTAGGGGTTCGGGTCTTAATGAGAGTCAACTTTGTGGTCTAGAACATGAAAAAGTTGAGAAACCCCTGCTGTAACCCACTACACGGGCAGGTGCAAACTACATCGAAACTTATTGTCACTTTCCTTGTGCATGACGGTTATTGTAAGCGGTGTGTGTGTGTGTGTGTGTGTGTGTGTGTGGGCTGACCAGTAGGAGACATTGGTGTTGAGTTACAGTACAGATCCAGACATCAGACACCCCCCCAACTCTTTGTAAAAGCTTAATGAAATCTACCCCAGTCATTTATCCATCCCGTACTACTCGCTCACACACACAGTAAGAACCTAACTTCTTCATTTACTGGCCTCAGTGCCTCATGGCTGTAACACAGTCGCTTTCACTCACCAGCTACTTTTACAATTTTCATGACTTAAAATAGTGGAGCTCCTACAGCTCATAGTTTGTTATTCAAATATTCTATTCGAATATTCAAACTTACCATTCACCAATGTACCGGCATTTGGCTGGTGGCTAGTTGTAATTTCTTACCCTATTGATTTACTTGCAATAATCTAGCCCCAGTACTTTTTTGCATTCCCATTACTTCCAAGATGAGTGGTTGGATGTCTGTAAGTCAGTGTGGAGTTGCCAAGCCTTGTTGTGGTTGGCAGAGTGCACTGTAAGATGTGGCAGTGTGGGCAAAGGGGTGTAAAATGGAACAAATGAGTTTGAACTTGGCGACTCAGTCAAAGCTAGGCTATCTGGTTGTTGAGTCTTGAGTAAGACTTCCCAGACTTACTCTTTGTCACTCTGTCTGTCTTATTTATTATTTTTTTTTACCTTTCTCTTTCTCACTCTGTCTCCTTCTGCCTATCTTCTGTCTGTTTCCCTGCCTCTTCTTTCTCTCACTTTCCTGTCTTTTCACTTTCTTCTCTTTCCCTCTATCTTCTCTCTCCCTCTTTCTCTCCAACTCTTCTCCCCCTGCCAGTCTCTCTCCTACCATTCATGTCTCTGTCAGTCACTTTCAGGTTGGCTGCCTCTACTCCCTGCTTACTAATCCCTTGCTTTGGCCCTTGGATATAAAGCTAGAGATAATCAGCAGTCAAACAAATAGTGCTATCTGCAGTTCAGCCGTCACGCCTCACAGCACCAGCGCTGGTTCAGGCCTGGCTCTGTTTGCAGAACAACACTCCGAAAAACTTTTGTGTCATTTTGTGATGTTTAGCATCTGATCAGGTCAGGAGGCAGATTTTACTGCTTTTTTGAAATCTTCAAAACCAGATGATGAAATGGTATGGGTTGTGTGGAGATCAAATATGTTCATACTCTGGACTGAATCCAGCCACAATATAAAGCGATGGAGAGGGAGAGCGTGCTGAAAAAATAGTGCAGAGGGCAGACACTGATTTTCATAAATGCAAGCAGAAGAGACGCATAGCAACCATTTTACTGACAAAATGACTCCCTTTTCATGACTGAGTGAACAAGATCTCCCCTTTCCCGTAATGCTGATATTACTATTGACTGTGAATTAATTCTTCATCTAGCTTTGTACTTTTGGTAACTTTATTTGCTAGTTTGCAGTTACCAGTTTTTAGAGTCTGGGTGTAGATGGTGATATTGCATCCTTAGCCAGTTATATTAATTATTGACTTCTGACAGCATTTATCTGATAAACCTACCCAGAGAGACTTTCAATGAGCACAGCTTACTGTAGAATAAACTTCAATTCCTATATCACAAACACTGAAGCGACTGATGGTGAGCTGTGCAACTGTTACCGCCCCAAAATATTTGCAGCAGATACAATAATAAAATATTCTTGTGATAATCGAATGAAATTTCAGAGAGAAAAGAGAGTGCCAGGTAACAAAGTAGAGAGTGAAGAGAGAAGCAGAAAGGATTAGGGTAAACCAGTGTTTGTAACTGCTCCTGACAGTGTATAGAGATGTATGTGTGTTTATGAAAGTGGTGTACTGCATTTGGTTTTATTACACATTGACACACATGGTAATTCATGGCAGATTCATGGCAAACAAGCCCATATGTGACAGTATGTTCTAGGAGCATGCCTTCAAAATGTTTTCAAGAGTGTTTCTCAAAATCACTGGATGTATAAAAAAGGAGCAGGCAATATGTGAACAGTTTTCCCTGTGGCTCACCCAGCCACCTAAAGACACCATCATCGCACCTTCCTCCACCTACTTCCAGCAGTTCTTTAACATCTCTTCACACATCCCACTCCAAACTTTGCTCCATTAGCTTTAATTATCCTGTAATTATACCTTAAGCATAGCTGTTTGTCATTGCACCATACTTAACACTTTCTAAATCTTGGGGCAGCTAACATCTTGTTGAATTAGAGGATGTTTCAGTGCAGTGGTATTGCAGTGCAGGGTGGGAAATGAGCACCAGCCAGATGCTGGTAAAATGGATACATAAGTGGATGGTTGGATAGATAAATACTTTGGAAAATTCAGGAAATATGACGGTGGCGGTGGCTGGTAGATTTCAGACACAAAATATTCATTTACTATTGAGTGGCTGGTGCATTTGAACATTTATCTGTTAGTGGCTGATAGATGGTCACATTTTAAAAAGTGAATTTGCCAACCACACAGGGACCTGGAATTTCCACTTACCTGCATTACTCACTGATCAAATTGTTCCATGTCAGCTACCCTTTGACCCTGTTTAGTGGCAATAAACAGGAAAAGCATTGTGGAAGATGTCGTGAGGAAGCATGTAGAATCCAAGTGCTTCTGCAGATAATTAAAGCTACAGTAACAAGTTTTAGAGCAATATGTTGAATAAATGAGCTTTTTGGCAAATAACACACCATTGTGTGTCAACACTGGCAGCAGTGTCAGCTCTGCATATTGAATGTTAAATGCACTATACAGTGCTTTGGAGGTGACGCAAACCTAGCTTGTATGCCCACTAAACACCATTTGCGAACACGATAGTAAAGTCAACAAGTGCTAGACACACTTGTGAAATTGTTGCCAATCACACAATGATAAATTGATTAAATAGCTTATATGACAAAAATTCAGTGTCTGGCCCTTAACCACAAGCATTGCTGAAGCTGTGGATTTCAGTTTTTTTCGCAGAAAGTGGGAGGTAAACCGAAATCAGTCACTTCCTGATCGAAAGAGGAAGTTGTTTGGTGTTTTCAGTACAGTTGGTTCCTCTGATGTAAACCATCAAGCTCCTCGCAAACACTTGTTCTCAACTATCAGCGGAGTCCAAACCAAAGTGTTTGGAAATCCTTGTTCAGTTTTGCAGTGAGAGATGTTTTAGCTGGCCTTTGGTTAGCTGACCTTTTGAAACTCATAAAAATTCTGCTTTCATTTACTCAGTAAGTGTCGAACCAGCTTGTCAGCATCTCTTCATGCAAAGTGATTTTGCTCAATTACGTTGAGAGCATCTAAAACAGAAGTACAGGCAGTATGAAGGTTGGTCCCATTTCAAATCGGTTAAATGCCTGAACTGTAATGACTAGATAAATGGATGAATAAATAAAACACTAACACTAGCACTGCCTACAGTATACTACTCTTAAACCAAATATTTGTGATTTTGACTCCTAATCAGTCTTGGGTTTTGCAGATAACCAACCATCATTTGTTGTCCTAAAAATCTGGTAAAATTATGAAAATAGCTGATAGATATCTGCGTACTTAAGACGGTGTGTCCAGTTGAAATGTCCTGCAGACTGGCTGGGGCAGACTTCATTAAGCTTTTACAGAGAGGTGAGGAGGTGTCTGATGTCTAGATCTGTCCCGTAACACAACACCGATGTCTCCCTCTGGCTGGTCCTCAGAAACGGCTTGGAATTACAAAACCACCAGCCAAACGATGGTTAGTTTTGGCTGTGGTTGGTAAGACTGTCTGTTTTACTAACCACAGTGTTCAGTCAGGCTTTGCTGTGTGTCTGTGTGACAGAAGTGAGAAAAAGGTCTCTTTGGACCAGCATGTTGTCCTGTCCATGAATGAAAATCCAGGCACCCACTCAACTGTTTGTTTTCCAGCTTACCCCCTTGTAACTTACCCCTTGGGGGTAAGTTACAGCCCCCTTCTCATGACGTCATGACCTCAGTCATTTTCAGAACTCTTCTGGAAAGAGCATCTCAGAAAGTGATGTATGATTATTTCCTCTAGTGGTAGCCTAATCTCAGTTAAAATGAGCTCCAGTTGCGCAGCAGATGTAAGCGCACCCCTTCCAGTGATTTCAAAGAGGCCTTGCAGCTTACTCCGTAAATTAAATGTATCTCTTTATTGAAAAATGTATTTAGTCTATGTTACTGCTCAATTTTTGCTTTCACGTGGAATGTGATATCACATAATTTCTAAGATGACAGTTTATTTCAATGGATTAACACTCCCACATCCAAGTACATAAAAACCAGGCAAACTGGGCACTAAATCTCGTGCAGAAATTCTTTGGGTCACCTCGAGACATTACAGCTAATTACAGACAGCACACGTGTGACTAAGAACTTGGTAGCATGCCCTGTTGAGTAAAACTAACTTTAAAGCGAATAAGCTTATTGATCAACCCATTATTGTTTTGTATCTGTATATTTGAGATGTTTTGTATCTGTATGTGGCAAGAATATTGATAATAGCTTCACTGCTCTTGACTGTTTTTTATCATCACGGTTGGGCAGCAGTTTGGTCCAGAGAGGCTTATCTCCAAATCTGTATTGGTGGATTGCCACGAATTTTGGTGACAATATTCACTTCACTTATTTCTAATGCATTTCTAATGCAGTTGCGTAAAAAGTAATGTAGTTGTTACAGTATGAAACATAAATTACCTTACCATCCCTTTTCCCCCAGAAAATATATTTCCTAATGGCTGCCAGTTGCCACTAGAGTAGATTGTATTGCTTAGCCTATTAGCTCTGTGATAGAAGTGATCTTATTACAAAATACATAGCACTAATTTGTAATAATAAAAAGCACAAAAGAAACAGAAACAAGGAAAAAGCAAAAGCTAAACTAACAACTTAACAAACAAAACTACAGCAAAAAAGAACAAAAACAACAACAAATAAAAATGACAAGCTGAGTTTGGATAACAGAATCTTACAGTGACCAGAGGCAGCAGGGTGGAAAATGGTCAGTCATCAACCTCCAATAACTGCACAAATCCACCCCCCCGGTGGTGTTACCACCTAAACCACTCCTAAAGCCAAGGTAAATCCTGTGGATCTGGGTTTATCCCAGATCCTGGTCTAACCGCAGACTGCTGGGTTTCTGTGCTTTTGACTGAGGCTCAGTCTCTTTCTTCAACACAAGCTGCAGATGAAGAGCACATTTCTAGAACAGTCAACATCCATTTAGGGGAAAAATGTAATCAACTGAAGTTTCTGGTCAACTATAGAGTTGAGTGTCCTCCTATACTTACAAAAAGTGATAATTTGTTTTAATTTTGAGTTAATTGTTTCAAAATTGTTCAGCACAAGTAGTTCGTCTTAGTAATCTAGGACCCCAAGGACACTCCCACTAAAATCTTGCCAGCACAGACATTTTTCAGGAATGATTATTCACAGCTCTCAGCAGGTTTTGAAAGTATGGAATAATTGTTTTTGACAATTTGTATATTTTTACAAATTTCGGGAAAAAAAATGCATTCTGAGAAAGTTTGAGGAGCTCACCACAATGCTGAGTTGTTTGACCTTGAAAATGACTACAAGCTATTATTATCCCACTAGTCAGTCCTTTTAAAGATGGATAAATTTGCTGCGTGTAGAAAAACAAGGCCTCAAAATGTTTGAAAACCATAGTATTAGATGAAACTTTATTGATCGCTCTGAGGAAAATGGGTCAGGAGCAGATCATTTTTTAGCAGGACACAGGAAAGTTAAGTAAAATCCGAGCAGTTCTTGAAATATCTATTTCTACTATCAGTTCTTAACACTGTACTCTTGAATAAGACGTGTCGATGTAATTCAGTACAAATGATATTAAGAAAGACAATGTGTAAACTATATTTTGAATGCAGATTGTACTGTCGTATCACTTTTTCTTGGCCTCCATCTTCATAAATGTGCTTGAAATTTGATTAATGTCTAAAAGTCAGCTGCCTCTACATGTCTCCGACTTGTCGAGGAAATCGGTCAGTGCCAGCTAAAAGCCGTCACATTGCAGAGCAGAGCACAGGAGAGGAGAGGGGAGCATTCCCAGCCAGGCTGATAAGAGTGAAGGCAGAGACACAGGATGAAGGATTTGTCAACGTGTGAATCATATGAAGCCATTTCAATGCCTTCAGGCACCAGGAGCTCCAATAAAACAGACAGAGAGAAACAAAGAGAGGCCTGTCCCGCTGTACAGCCTGCTGTGTGTGTGTGTGTGTGTGTGTGTGTGTGTGTGTGTGTGTGTGTGTGTGTGTTGTGTAGCGTGACGAAGGGTCAGCTAACACAGCCTCATTGGATTATCTTGGTGTGTTTGTTTTTGATGAAACGATCCTGACTCAAAACATAAACATCACTAATGCGCTTTCTCTCTCTCTCTCTCTCTGTCTTTCTCATGTTCCTCTGTCTCTCGCTCATTCTGTATCTCCCTAACTTTGTCTCTCTTTCTTTTACCCTGTGTTGTTTTTTTTTTTTTACCTCCCTCTCTTTTCATTTACTTTTCTCTTTTTTGCTGTCTCTCTCTATCCCACTCTGGTTCTCTCTGTCTTTGCCACCCTCATTTTCTCTTTGACGCTTCTTGTCTTTATTCAGGGTTCCAATGCAGACTTGCAAAATTTTGAAGTATAGAAAATGAAAAGCACGGTCTCCCAGTCTTGAAAAGTTTGGAAACATAACAAGTTTGTGTCAAAGAAAAATGCAGCATGACATCCTCTATGACATGTACTGATTATTGTGCTTATATACATATTATATAGCATGGGATTTTGACTCTGGGTATTCTGTTGCCCTCTCTCTCTCTCTTGTTCTGACCTCCCTCCCTCCTTCGCTGTGAGATGCAGGTGGTTTTTCGTCTTGCTTGGCCTCCTTTCCCAGCTCCATGCTGACTTACAGATTTCTATCTTGTGGTGTTATGTCAGGTCAGCTCGCTGCTCTCAACAAAGAGGTCTGCGGTCTCCAGGCTGCATGGTTATGGCATAAATGATTAATTTTCTGGGTTTCGTGATCACATGGCCTTAACAATCTGAGGGGCAAAATTGATTTCATCCCATTTGTGCATTTTATACAAACAGTCAGTTTATACAAACTATTTTGAGCTCCAAATGGCATATCGAATGAGAATGTTTCAATTGAGATGTTTCACTACTGAGGATAGGCCTGCTGTGGTTTTTTTGTTGGCATATAAATGAAAGCAAAGACATTTAGTTTTATTAAATATTCAATATAAATACTTCTGAATGCCAATTTTCAACATCTTTGCTCCAAAGATGTTGTCAAAATAAAAACATATAAAAGCAGGCCAGGCTGCACTTGGTTGAATGCCAAACCCTGATCGTGCAACCACAGATTTTCATAACACAGCAGACTGACATCACATGAGATGTCTCATATGCATTCAGATTTTTAGGGCTGGCCCCTCCCAAAGTCTGGCAACAATAATGTTACGATAGTAACATTGATGTCATTTGTAGTACTTTCACTTCGAATCTCTTTCTCCTCCTGTGTGCCTAAACAAAATTGCAAAAACATGGCCTGTCTGAGGCAGGAGTCCATAGGATTAGTTGGTACAGAACAATGACTGCATACTACTGTTTGAATACAAACAGGTGAAATTATAAGGTTCTACAGTCAAATCCACACTGCTACACACGTGTACTTTTCATACTGTTAATATAATACACTCCAAAATACTTCTTAACCCATTTTCTGTTTCTGCACATTGTGAAAACTGAATGTATAGATGCTATAAGTGTAGTTATTAGTTACAGAAAATGTGTCACAGACTTTATTAGAAATTATAGTATCTATAAAAGATTCTGTAATCTGTCTATAATTATGAATAGGAATTACAGAATGCTAAACACCATTATGCATGGCTAACTGTGCAGCTCCACATGCTCTGTGAAAGCATTTGATGCTCGACAAGGTTGATGTGAAACAACCTTAGAGATGGCTTCATAG
>OMLB01055667.1:0-19289 GCA_900302555.1 Myripristis jacobus
TATCCTCTTCCTCTGCCCCCACCTCCTCCTGTGTGTCTGCAGAGTCCAGGCCGGGGCAGGTGCAGCTGCCTCCTTCCTGCAGCCACAAAGCGTTATGGGCCATTGCCCCTCCAATTCCCTCTGCCCTCTCCGCACCACCACCAGCCCACCTCAGGATGCGGCTGCGGCCCAGAGGGACGAGCTGACGGTCCCCTCCCACCGTGGACACACTGCCCAGACGCAGCTTAAAGGCTGGGATCGTGACAGAGAAAGACAAAGAGGACGCCTGTTACACTGAGACAACACAAAGTAAAAACACTGATGTATTTTGTAGTCCTCCATATAATTTGTTAACACTATGTTCTCACCATATGGACTGTGGCAGAAGTTGTCCTGGATGTCTGTCTCTCCCTCAGCTGCCAGACTGCAGGCATCACAGATCACACTCCCTAGGGATGAAAAGGAGAGGGGGCGGGTTACATCAGTAGGTCTCAACCTTTTTGGGTCCTGAGTCTTTTAAACAAACCCATGCCTGATCCCTGTTACAGGCGGTGTGTGGACAAAACAAAAATGAAACAGAAACTTTTCTTTATAATTAATTTTTTGTTTGCAAACTGTGGTACATAGCTCATGGTACATTATAAACATAAACAGACTTCATAAAAGATGGGTGGCTGGACTGTTGTCAGTAAGTTGAAATTGTATTTACAATGAATTGAGTTGTATTTAATGGGCCCTGTTTGAAAAACAACCAAAAGTTAACTTTGCTCTGGCACGGCGGCACCGCTGCTTTTATTTCATTTGGGAAAAGAAAAAAGAAAAAAAAAAAAACAAGGACCACCAGTGCAGTTTGGTTTCCCGTAGACTATTATTGTCGGGCTTTACCCTGAAATTTAAAGACAAGACAATGCGACTACCAATTATGTGGTTAGGTGGCCCGGGGTACAACAAAACATGACCTTGTCTTTTGTAACAGTGTTGTATCCTGTTTGGGATTTCTTTCTTTCTTTCTTTTCTTTTCTTTTTTTTTTTTTTTAACCGCGAAAGTTAATAAATTCATCAATGAAGTGAATTACGTGGGCAAAAAAAGTTCAAAAATACGTGTGTAATGAAAAAGTATTGTACAACAAGGAGTAGTGTTTTTGAAGAGACGACCCACCGCCTGTCAGTCTGACAAACGGATCCGGCCACTGACCTTTTAACGCCTCCTCGTGCTTGAGCTCCTCTCTCGTGCGCACCTCCAGCTCTCCGGTTGCCGGGATACAGAGGTCGGTGCCGCGCGGGAACCGGCTGCAGTTGAACATCTCGGGCCAGGGGAAGCCGAAGGCGCTCATCACGGGCACGCAGCCGTCCCGCACGGCCTCGCACAGGCTCCTGCACGGGCTCACGGGCCCGGGCAGCTCGGGCAGACACACCGGCGCGAACAGCGAGCACAGGAACTTCTTGGTGTCCCGGTGGCAGAGCTTGGAGACCAGGGGCAGCCAGGCCGCCGACTGCTGCTGGGCCTCCCTTAGCGAGTCGTGGCCCAGCAAGTTGGGGATCCGCATTTGCCTGTACCCTATCCCGTGGCACAGGGACAGCGTGCTCGGGATGGGTCTGCACACCGAGCGGACCGAGGAGCTGAGCCCGAGGTGGACGGGAGCATTGTCAGCGGCACAGGAAGCCACAAACAGGCCTACAAAAGTTAAAACAGAGGCAGACATGGCTGGTTGGTTGATCCTGATCATGGAACAATAACAGCCTGAGCCAGCGCAGCTGCACACCGCCTGGTTGTCTAGACCTGACCGGCCCGGAGGTGTAAACAAAGATGAGGAGGGGAAACGGGGGGTAAATGAGAGGGCAGGCGCCTCCTAGTCATCCCACCTGGGCACGCCTCCACTCAGCAGTGTAGGTGGGGGTGAACACCGGTGTTTGTTGATATGTAAGCTTTTCTGATGAGTCGACTACACTTTCGGAAAAACAGATTGGAGGGACGCCTTTAAACAACTGTGCTCTGGGCATAGCTGTTGTCACTCAACTGTCACTGATGTAGTCTTCATTTTGTACAAGACTCAAAATCAGAATCAGAAATACTTTTTTTTTTTTAATCCCCGAGGGGATTGGGCCAGTTGCCCAAATTCTCAACAGAAGCATTAAATCATAAGAAACAGAAAAAGAAACAAGAAATGGAATAACGTGTGCCCTTGAAATGTGTTCAAACAAAAAGTGTGCATTATGTATGTTCACTTGTGCATTAATCGTAGTTGTAAAAAAGTCAAGACTTAGGCTGAGGCACCACTGACTCAGGTCTCGTCTATCACTGTAGAGGTGGAGGCGTGTGTGTGTGTGTGTGTGTGTGTGTGTGTGTGTGTGTGTGTGTGTGTGTGCCATTTTGTCATCAGATTCAGCCAGGGGGCGTCCAACACAGGCCCTTTCATGCTTTGCCAGAAAACACTCTTTTGTTAAGTGATGTGCACGGGCAAGCCTTTACAGAGCCATAATTTTCATTTGTCTTCTCCCGCTGTTCTCTGTTTAATGTTGTTTTTCAGTGTTTAGTTGTGCAGTTTAGACCGAGCGCTCAGGCTGTTCCTGTTGAAATCCTCTGCTGAGTAAACAAAGCATGCAGTTTCTGTGTTTGTTGTTTAAGAGCGAAAAGCACCGAAGTAAACAGCGATTGATAAATACTCGCAATTAAAAAGAAACTCCAGTATCACGTGATGTGGGTGGCAGCGACTTCTCAAATACCGGAAGTGGTCGCTGTGTTGTTGCACCAGAGCTGCTGTCATGTGATAGTTCGTCCGAGTAGCTGCGGTTGATAGTAGGTGGTTAGCTTGAAGAAACAAAAAAACAACAAGCAGGAAACAAGTCGTATGCCTGTTAGACGGGGCAGAGACGGTCGCTTCTGCGGGTAGACGGCTTAGCGCAGAGGAAAGCTGGGGTTGTGAAGTTTGGCAGAGCGCCGGACGCCCCTCGGACGCCATGGGTTGCTGTTACAGCAGCGAAAACGAGACCACAGAACAGGTAGCTACCCGGCTAACACTAGCTAACTAAG
Organism: Myripristis jacobus; assembly: GCA_900302555.1. Taxonomy (NCBI): domain Eukaryota; kingdom Metazoa; phylum Chordata; class Actinopteri; order Holocentriformes; family Holocentridae; genus Myripristis; species Myripristis jacobus. Next base: position 3,011 of record OMLB01055667.1, read on the forward strand.
GTTGAAAGCTAAATACAAGGATTTTGGATTGAACAAAACACCAGAAATGTCGTTACAGTCATTTATCGTGGATGTAGGATATACAAAGCTCATTTTACAAACCGGATCAAAGTTACCGAGAGTTGGTGCTTTTTAGAAATGAAAGTGATTTGACACTTGGACAGTTGCAACTTGCTTGTCAAACTAAAGCCTTTGGTTGAGGCCTTAGTTTGCCAGGACAGACAGAGCAGCTAGCAAATGGTGTAAAAATCCGACCTCACAGTGCTGAAGGTGAGAAATGATTTTGTGTGGTGCAGCCGCCGTGAATTCACTCAGCTCGTCTGTAAACACGGCCTGGATAATGATGTGCATCCTCATTCCTCAGAGCAGATTCGTCATGAATCAGGTTGCAAGCCCTGCTGATGAAGTTACTATACCAACACACTTCCTTAAAACAGGCCCTCTAACACTAATGGCTCATTCTGGACAAATTGTCCTGGTCCTTTTTTACATCATATGACTCGTAAGGTCCTGCTGTAACAAAAGGAGCTACTTTTAGTTTCAGGAAACGGCCAGTTCTTCCTTCATGGAGAGTATTTTCAGAGGGTACAGGCTCACAGTCCAGTTGGCCCATACAAGAATAAACTATTTCTGTTTCAGCGAGACTTCAAGTGGATTCATTTTGGATTTGGTAAACCAAGGACAAAGTTCAGGCTTCTTGTTTTCTTTTTTAATACCTGACCATTAATGGAGAAATAGCAGTGTGTAAGGTCAGTACATGCAGGGATTCTTGTTGTTTTTCACAGGTGGATTTCCTTGAGGTGTGTGTGTGTGTGTGTGTGTGTGTGTGTGTGTGTGAGTGTATGGTATGTGATAGTGGGCAGGTACTGTTTGATAGGATTCAAAAGTGTCATTTAGAAGGAGATACAAGATAAGTTTTTTTCTGCCCTTTGAGCTGCCCTGTCACGGGGAAAACTTTGATTTTGACCATGATGTTTCTTCTGTCCCCAGGACCCCGATGAGCGTAAGCCACTGATCCCCCACCCCAACCCCGACAGCAAACCTCCAAATGGCACCGAATGGGTCACTGCCAACATCCAATCAGCACGCACAGATGAACAGGCCCTCCTCACATCCATCCTCACCAAGACCGCACAGTAAGACACACCTAGCCACACACCCTGGCCTTTTGACAGCTTTTTTTTTTTTTTTTTTTTTTTAGACAATGAAGCAGTAATTCAAATTCAGTGGCCTTACATTGGTGTCTCCATGCTGCGTTGTCTCTCTTTCTGCAGGAACATCATTGATGTCTCTGCTGCTGACTCTGTCATGATGGAGCAACATGAATACATGGACAAAGCTCGGCAATACAGGTAAATGGCTCATCAGCTAACTTTTTAAAAAATATTTAATTTCCTAATGTTTTTTTTTTTTTTGCCACAACACTGCTGTTGCTTGTTTCTTCTGTCGTTTGGTTTTGTTGTTTTTTGTGGGTATGAGACAGGTGTATGTATTCACCTCCCTGTACAAAGATTGTCTGTAACATGTGAGAAATCAATCAGTGTTGTACCATATGAGATAGTGTTATTCATTTGTTGAATCATTGATGGCCTGTAAACCTTTGAGATGGTATGGCTGTTTGACTCATCATAACTGTAGAAAGATAATTACCCAGTTCTGTGCAGTATACATGTTATGTCGCATATTGGTCATCATATTGTCTGGCAGAACCTAACGAAGCTGGTGGGAAAGTGGTTGTTTGTCCTAGTGAAATGTTCAGATGACTGAAATATGAGTATGGACTTGGGCAAAGCTCAGTCAGAACATGCCTGCACACACATATTTCAAAGTTTTATTAAGTCCAGTCTGCAGGTAATGAGCCTGTATGTAAGCCTGTATCAAACAGACAAATATTAGTATCATGTTGTTGTATCTCAGCATATTTTAAAGGCATACCATCCAGAATTGCCGAAGGTCAAGGACCATTTTGACTCGACTGACAAAAAAAAATTGTGGAATACGCCTTTAATTTGATGGTTGAGTCTGCATGGTTCTCACTGTCTGACTGACTTACTGATACATTCTGTACTTCCATGTTTTGTTTTGTTTTTTGTTAGTTGAGTCAATCACTTAAATCCTCAATTATACATAGTGCACCATTAATTCAGTGTGCACGTTGGTTTGTTTTTAGCTGAGAGAACTGCGATTCTCTACAAGGGATTCTAAGTGATTCAGGACTAAATCAGTATCTGTTTGTGTTTCAGTACAAAGTTGGCTGTGCTGAGCAACAATCTGCCCCAGAAGAAAGCTCACCTTCTCCCCTCCCTCACAAGCCAGCCCCACCAAGTGCTCGCTAGTGACCTGGTGCCATACTCAGATGTTCAACAGGTAAGTCAGCATAGATGGTAGGTTAGGTGTAGATGTAATTTAGGATCAGCTGTAGCTCTTTTTTTTTACCCCCATGTTTGCATCTTTTCCTTGCACTGAAGAGAGATACTCTTGAGAATGTAGGTAGCTCTCTAGTATTTCTAAGTGGATGTGGCTTAAAATAGCTTGTGTTATTTTGTTGTTTTTTCTGTACAAAATAAGCATTGTCTCTTCTTGTCATTCCCTTTTTTTACGCAGGTGTCCAAGATAGCAGCTTATGCTTACAGTGCAATCTCTCAGATCAAGGTGGATGCGAAAGAGGAACTGGTGGTTCAGTTTGCCATTCCCTGATTCTGCCTCCCTGGTCTGCATATTGTTCCTCCCATCCCTCTCTCTCTCTGCCACTCCTGCCTCCTCACCTCCCAGCCCGCCCTGTATCCAAGCATCTTGGTTCCTGTGCTTCTTAGCTCGGCCTCTAGCAGCGACAAAGACAGAGATGATTGGAATTGCACCTCAGATTGCACCCTATGGCTGTCCCTTAGCTAGATGGACGGATAGAGTGTGATCTGAGATTTGCAACAACCAGACCTCCTCTTTTTCTAAAGACTGGATCACTGCATTTATCAGAAACACTTATGGAAAAAACATCACTCAATTCTTCTAAATGGTCTGCCTGTGTAAGATTTTTAAGATGCCCATTTGAGATAAATGGTTGTCAGGACTGTCTCAGTTGTGGATATTTTTTTAAGATGTGTGTGTTTTGTTGTGTTTGTCGGTCTGACAGTGTATGGTAATAAATGTTGAGGCTGTTGCTGGTGTTATATCTGAAGTGTCCCTGGCTAGTTGTGTCAGCACATAACCAGGTAAGCAGAACTCACCTCTTCACCTCAGAGTGTTAGCCACAGCCACGGGGGAGTGTGTAGTAAACAGGGATGGCTCTAATGGGTTCAGGCACCAGGCAGGTGGGGCTATTGGTCTGTTTATTTTACACAATGTCCATTAAACAGGGGTTGAGGAATACAAGAAAGGGAAAATGAGGAGTTGTATGTGTCATGGAAACGCCACAAGTCCAGAAATGGGATTATAATGGTTGAGGCCATGTTGTATCCCCATAGCATGATTAAAAAATAATTCACCATATTGCTCAAAATTCTCACTGTGCTTTGTATGTTAATGCCGTTACAACTCCCTGGGATGACACAGTCTACTCCTCAGTCTTTCTCCTTATGCAGCAAAAAGATCTTGTTAGATTGGTAGTTGGATTGGCTCTAATTTGGAAGGATGTAATGCTAAATAGTCCCGCTTTTGTGTTTGATTTACGCAGGCCAAATCTAGGCAGCAAACCTACTACAGGGGTCTGGCATGTTGCACTAAGAAACACATCCAGTCTTGACTGTCTGAAGACAAACTATTAAAACAAAGTCTAAACAGGTTTATCAGTAAATCTGAATCAGATTCCACTTGAAATACAGAAATCAAACATTGACATGGTGTGGTTGGTAATGTATCGTAAGTCATGGGTGACCTGTATAGGGTGTCAAGGCTGGTGTCCTTTTCTCAGTGAGGATCCCAACAAAAACGGGGAGAGCTTGGTGAGGGTGTGGGGGGGGCAGACGATGTGCATTGATGCCTTTGTACAGAATTTTCTGATTCACTTAGAAAAGAAAAAAGTAGATGGATCGTATGAAGTTCCCCTTTTGTAGAGTTCATTGGTCAGGATTGGCTAAGGTCTTGTGGGGATTACAAAAGTTTTTATGAAACAGCAACACTTTTAACTCCCGAGTTTGTTAGCTTTTTAAACAAAGCTTCTAACTGCAGATTGTAATATGATTCAGTTATTCATATTATTCAGAAACTAACCATTGTAGCAGTGTTGGAGAGTTCAACAATCGATGTCGCGCCACAGATAAAATGATCCATGACCTTTATTGTGATTATTTATTTGTTTTAAATGTGTTTTTTTTCTCTCTCTCTCTTTGGATGCGAGCACAGAGAGCGTGTGCATGGTCAGGGAGCAGGGTGAACCTCTTTTGGGTCTGTAAAGGGATTATCTGCAAGGCTGTGATTATTTCGACCAGGCAATTAATTTGAGCTTTTTGCAGTGGGCTCTTAGCATTTTTTGTTGTTTTTGTTTGTTACTCAAAATGTGTAATACTACCTGAATTATGTAATTAATGATTTCTTAGAGCAGTACCAAAAAGGTTTAAGATATTCTGTTCTTTTTTTTTTGGGTCAATTAATTCATTAAAGACTTTCAACATAAGTGCTGGTGAGTGTGTCTTAAGAATATTGCACAAACTTTGCATGTGCTCATCTGGGGAGAAGTTCATCTAGTGCATCTAGTGTTTGTGTTCATTATAAAGAACTATGATGGGCTTCCCCATCACTTTAGAACCAAATATTATAACACATATTACTGTTTTGGATGTCAGAATAATATAAAAATATAGACTTATTTCAAGTAATAGTTTTTGTAAACACCAGGGATAGAGTGGTAATCTCAGCATAGAACACAAAACTCGACCCTTTATTTAAAAAAGAAAAACTAATTTCACCGCACAGACAGATATGGAGTAAATATGTGAGATGATGAGCCAGCTTGGCCTCCAGTGCTCTCCAGCTGAGAATGTGGAGCACAGAGAGTGCCAGTGAAACAAGGTCTCAGCACCCTGATAAGGAATAAGCAGGTACGGGAAACAAAACAGAAGTCCAACTGCAGTCCAGTGATTAAACGAGCCTCCTCTTGTCAGTCAATGGAGACTTTTCTCCTGCCACGGTTGTTGCTGTGACGCCACATGTTTGCCATGACCCGCTCCTGTTGTGTTACAGCACTGAAATCCACCGTCTTCAGCTGAGGCAGAGCAGAAACCACATGGCTCCTAAACACAGACAAACACAAATTATCTTTGATCCTGGTGACACTGTGAGCTCCTTGTAAGTCAAATTAAATCAGGAACATCACTTCCAATGTAGATGAAGCAGACCCTGTTTTCCTAATGCTTAACCTAAGACTCACCGTCACCTGAAATGTAATATAAAGCGATATTGACCTTTAGTGACCTTTCTCTCTTTGCCATGTTCTGTGTGTGTGTATGTGTGTGTGTGTGTGAGAGAGAGAGAGACTGGTGTTACTATGCAGACTTGAACGAAATATGTAATATGAGCTTGATCCCTGCTCCGTTTAAGCACCTGTTGAAATGCTCTGTGTGCACGTGTTTGTATATTTAGGCAAACACACACACACACACACACACACAATATAATGACTAGCACTGGAATATCTCCATGCTGTAAACGTCCACAAGTTCAACTATGAGGCTTCATCTGTGTGTCTGTATCAAGTCCATTCTGTATGTTAGAAATGCATAGCTTCATAAATTCTATGTTTACTTTCTGCCCTCTTATGCCTAATATATTTTCTATTGGCAGTTATTCTGTATGCTTGTGCATGATGGGAGGGTGAAAGAAGAGGGAAGACACCTGTGTAGTGGAGTGATGGATGAATTTGACACCTTACTGACAGAGGGACGTGGTTGTGCTCTCACTCTGTCCTGTTTTTGCATTTCAGCACTTTATATGGTGTTTTTAGTCTTGGGAATGGGTCTTTTTTATTATTATTGAGCCTGACACCCCCTAAAAAATGCAGATCCACACAGAAACAATAGATGGCTTCCCATGGGTGTCAATGCATGTGAAAGAAGAACCAACCATCAATTTTCTCTTTTTTTTTTCCTTCCAAGCTAGACACACTGGCTTGTAACAAATGCTTAAAGAACACACCAGCAGCTGTAGCTCAATGCTATGTTCTTAACAATGTGCTGATTCTGCTCAGTAGAAGTGCGTCTGAGAGGCTGCACTACTTTATCTATTTACTCAGTGTGAAAATTTGAGTGAGAGAAAGACAGAGAGTCTGCACCTGTATCCTCTCTCAGTCTCTATGGGATTTCCATGTAGGGTGATGGTGTGCAGATACTGCAGCACTCCCAGCCTTTTCACCTCTGCCAGGTTACAGATGCTGTTACCATGAAGATACAACACACGCAGCTGCTGCAACTCACACAAAACCTGGGATACACAAACACACACGTTGTACATTAGCACCAGACAGTTATCAAAGCACATAAATATCAACAGACAATATGTGCGTAAATAATAGATTGGATATGACCTGAAGCCCATATAACAGAAAGGTTTTACAGTTGGTCCACAGTACATCTGACAATGAAATACTAATACAAAGTGTGTGCTAATTGCATGTGAGTATATCCGTATCTTCCCAAAAAAAAAGAAAGAAAAGAAAATGAGCCTCTGAGCCAGAAAACAAGTAAGCCATGGACAGAGGAAGCTCACTGGGTCTATGTGTGAGATGCAGTTGAAGGACAGATCCAGCCAGGCGAGCTGAGACGGCTCGGCCAGAAAATGGGTGAGAGTCTTGTGGAGGTCGCTCAGGTCACTGATGATGTTGTTATTAAGACGCAGGGAGCGACTTAAGTATTTCTTTTCAGAATTTCTTTTCAGAGGCTGCCGACCACCACTTGGTTCCTCTGTTAGTGCATCTGACGCAAGAAAAATCATAATTGCAGTTAAGTAACATTTTCTCAATTATTGGTGTAAGGTGCACTTTACTTGACTATTTCCATTTTGGACAGCTTGATATGTCTTTCTGCTGAGCATTTCAAAGGCAACTTTTTTTTTTTTTTTTTACTTCACTCATCTAAGATCTGTTTTAAGTAGTTATGAAGAAAAATCATTTGATCTAATATAATTAAGCATTTCATTAACATGAAATAATGCAATCCAAACATGTTTTATCTGTAATGCTACCCAGAGCAGAAATGAGGAATAATCTTCAGCTGTTTTGTTTATGACTCTTAGGTGTATTTCGTATAAAATGCTCAAATAATTTTGCTAAAGTTGTGGTTTAAAATAAACTTTATAACCAGAGGCCCTGGCTGAAAAGGAATTGATTAACAAACCTAAAGAATTTTCTTAAAGACATTTTAGATACTTATTCTCCAACATAGGAGAAGTATGCCAATCAGTCAGTGGTCAAGTTATCTCAACATTTTTCCCACTGAGTTGACTACTTGGACCTTGAGAAAAATTTTAATGGCCAAAATTTTCGACCAAGGCAGGCATTTTGCCAAATGTAATGGAGTGAAAAAGCTCACTTTGATACAGGCCTACACAAATACAATATAGACACATAACTATTGTCTACACTCCTCACAGTCATAGTATATAGAGTACATAGGGGTGCTATTTTCAACACTTAAGTGTGTTTAGTTTGTGTCAAGACTTAAGGTAGATTTTAACACCCATGTTAATAACAGCACATATTGATACATCTTTTTGTCATACTGTATTTTATATAATATTAATAATATTACATGTACAATATTACATGTATTAGGCTATTCTAAACTAGCCACACTGATAAGCTGAAAATTACTAATTTCTAAAGCTGTGGTAGTCCTATGATAAATATTAGGATAGCTGCTATCACTGCAAAACTAAGTTCCTGTTGGAGAACTGTAGGAATACTACGGTGACACCAAAGAGGAAAAAATACAATACGGACACTCACTGTTGACAACCTTGGATAAGACTGTGGCATAATAATATGATGTGTGTTGTTAGGGTCTACCTGCCATGGAGCAGAGGCACCTGAATGATAAATCCACCGGAGCACCGCACATCTCCAGGCTCTGTCCAGGCGGCTCACCTGGGAGGACACAACCAGCATCAACTGGGTGGATCCCAGTCACAACAACAACAAACCTAAACCACACGGATAAATATAAATGACACCATACTCACCGTAATATAGACTATGGACTTGCACAGATTTATGCCAGTCTGAAAAAGATAATGGGCCTGTGCTGAACTGAAACTTAGTTACTCACTTACTCACACTGATATGGAGAAACGGCCCAACAGCCAAAACAAAAACGAGCGATTATATTTACAGTCTTGTTTCTAATAGTGATGGTTAAGTATGACCTCGGTAGCAAGAGTATTGGTTTTAAAAGATCATCTAACTTTACAATTTATCGCTAATCTGTGAAATAACTTACAAAAAATACCACGCACATGCCTTGAAAATTAGGCAACAACAACCCGTTGCTATGGAAACGAACATTACCTAGCGACCAATGTGACAGATAGTTTGACTATCTGACACTCTCCACGCTGACATTTTGCTCTCTTGTTTAAATGTGTAACACGTGAGTTTTAGTGATTAAAACACGTATGATGGGATATGAAAGTTGGCCCACGGTTACTTGTTACGAAACGAAAGACAGCAAGATAAAGCTCCGCCTGTAGGAAACCGTGAAACGTGTCAGCTGAGTCCACCACATCCACGCATGCGCACAGGTAGACGCTACAAAATGATTGTTTTTAACCCGAATTGACAAGCACACATTTAAGGAAATGGAACAGTACGTTAATGATTTCTTCCTCATAAAACAAAAACAAGCTATCAAAACAATTAATGTATGCAATATTTTCATTGTCTTAAAGTGACTTTATTGTCATGAACACGCGTTGCTTTATTATTACTCATCAATTCTTTATTACCCTAAAAGAATTTCCCTATTTTGCAGTACTTATGTTTTATTGTCTTAATGCTTCTTTTTTCAGTGAACAATGTTATCTTCTTTGTTCATGACTTGAAATAAAGATTTGCTCACTCACCCCCACACACACCCCCACCCACCCACACACACACACACACACACAAAAGATTGCTATTAAGCGGAAAGAGTTCATGATTGCCATGAACTGTGCACCAACCTGTCAATTATGATTTTGAACATCTATTCGTTTTAAGCAAGTTGATCGGTAAACCTCGCAGTTATTATTACAATGTGCAAGTACCCTGCAGCACAATGTTGTTGTCAGTATGTTTAAGATAATTATCCATTCACAATAAGAATACATCAACGTAACATAAACAAAAAAAAATGCCATTGTCTTGGTGCGGAAAATAGCCTACATTAAAAAATCTCCAACAAAATCTGCGAAGAAGGTGAGTGTACGGGGAACTATCCTGGCATTCTTTATTTCTCTCTGTTCACTTCCGAGCATTAAGCCAATGATATTCGTACATGATATCACGTGCGCTGAATACTGGAAGCGGATTGGTCAGTTCAATCCTAACTACTGCTTTGAATTTAGTTAGGTTTGGCGTCGTTCTCAAACTCTGGTTCTGCCACTTGATGTTTCTGAGTGATATTACATCGTGTAGGCAGAAGCTCGTATCAGAAAAAGATAAATAGGAGTGAAGCTGTAGAAATATCTGGCTGTTTTGGTAAGTAAATATCCAAATGCTACGTTTTACTAGCTAGTTAGACCTGTAGAAGTGAATGTTAAAGTTGCAGGCTTTTCCAGCTAACGATAACGAATGCCTTTACTTACTTTAAGGCAAGTCATTTATTGTGAATTGTCGAGGCAAACTCACCATAACAATGTAGGCAGTTTGGTATGGTTTCTATGTATATGAGCAATATAACGAGACACGTTAATAGTGTCAGAAGGAGTAACGTTAGAGCCAACACAGGCGACGCCGTCCCAGTTGTTACAGTAAAACTGTCCTTTTTATTCGTAGGTTGGTTTGACAGCGAGCCAAAATGGCCGCAATGAATGTGGGGGTGAAGGCGCTGTTAAAATGGGTAAGTTTGTCAGTCACACTGACAGCCTGTTTTTAATCTTCTCTTTGGAGAATAACGTTACTGCAGGCGCACTGATTTTTGTGAGGTGTCTTTCACAGTTAAACAGCATGGATTTGGGCGTGGAAGGAGAAAAAAGCATCGAGGATTTACAAGATGGGTTAATCCTCTCCAAAGTGGTTCATGTCCTGTGAGTTTATCTGTGGTGCCCATAAAGTAAACAAGATGAGATTGGATGACTTGTGCTTTTATTTGAACTGCATTTCAAACATGACTCCACCTCTTTTCCTGGGTGTAACTATAGGTGGCCATACCAGTGTTAATCTTGTTCTTTTTTTTTTTTAACCTGTGTTATCTCAGGAGAAAAGAATCCAGTCTCTGTCTCTCACCGTCCACTGATGATCGGTTAAGACTCATCGCTGACTTTTTGGAAAGTGAGTTATTTCCCCACAGCTGTTGTCAGATGATTGTTATGGTTCAGTCAAGTTTTGAAGTGTAGTCAGCTAAGATGCAAAACCCTTGTGAATTTCTGATTTTCTTGACCATAGTGTGCTGTGCTGCTGCATTCACCATGAATCAATATACAGCAAAAAAACAACAACAAAAAAACAAGGGTTGAATTTGACTCACTCAGATGTCTGTAATCTTTCACCGCACAGACACACCTACATACACTTTTAGATGAAGACGCCTTTGGACAAAAAAAATATAAGACCAAAGATTCCCTGAGGGTCCTCCAGTCTTGTTGCACAGTGTCACACATGGGTTTTAAACAGCTGAGTTTAACCTTTTTTTGTCCATCTCTGCTGTTGCCTGTCAGGGGACTGCAGATTCAGTCCAGGTAAAGGAGCGTCAATATCGTGGGAAAGCATAAGAAATGGTGTCAACCTAACACTAGAAATATCAAAGGTAGCTATATGTCCCAGTACATGCTCTTACACTCACTTTTACATCACATTATTTTTAATATAACAACCACATCATTCATCTCTTGATATTCCTTTTACTAGGTGCTGTTGTTGCTCGTGTACAATGACATGATGAATGACCGCTGCACATTAAACCTTCTGGAATATGAAGTAGAGGTAAGGAGATTGCTCCTCTGACTTCATTAATCAAGTTTTTTACTTGCTGCTCTTTATCTACTGTGCAAAATGTGGTGAATCACCTTCCAGTCTTGATGTGCTCTTCCTGTTCTCACATCTAATTCCTGTTTTTCCAATCAGTTAATTTCCACACTCTTGTCTTTTAGAGGGAGATTGCAACCCTGACTGACCGCTTTGTGATGGAAAGTGAGGGCTGTGTGTATCTGAGCAACGAACTGGAGGCATATTTGCAGAGGAAATGTAAGGCACAATGTCTTTCATCTTCCCCCGTATTTTGATTCTGAACCTTGTTTTGAATCGTGAGCCATCTGTCAGACGTCCATTATCACAGATGTCTATTTAATGGTGTTGTGTGTGCCAGCCGTCTTGGTTAGGGTTTAACATCCAAACGGGAGAATGACCGCACTGCCAAATCTGTTCTTTCTGCACCAACTTCAGATTTACCTGTTGCATCCACCAAAAGAGAGGGGTCATTGGGGTCATCGAGTTTGTCAAGTGTCTCCTCTCTGTCAGATGACTCTCCTGTCTTCCACCGCTCGCAGAAAGTAAAGTTTGTGGACCTGCAGACTGTGGCATCTTCCTCAGTCAGGTACCATGGTGGATGGGAATTTATCTTACACTGTGCATGAATGTCTGCAAATGAGTAGACACCGTGTAATATACACAGCTACTTGAGGAAGTAGTTTAAGACTAGAATCTGGATCCAAAGTTTAGAGTTCCAGAAACCACCAGGCGAACAAAACGTTAGAGGATGAATTAGTGAGATTTTTACTCTCCCATAGTGCTAAATGACCATAATATTTGCAGGGGACTGATAGGATGTTGATCAGTGCTAGTAACTGAACAATTACACTGCCAGTTGCTGAGATTTCTGTCTTGCAAATCTCAACTTTCCAGCCTATATAGTCTGTCTTGGAATTAAAACGTCTCACGTCTTACTCCCAGTTACATCCTGCTGGAAAGTTTAAAGTTTAAATTACAGGATCTGGAGTCCAGTTTTGTGACTAGTACCAACAGTGTGTAGAAAACAAGCAAATTGTGAATCCATAAATTGCGCAGGGAAATATTTTGACGTCCAACTTTGGTATCAATACTTTGTCTGCTTTGACTTGATCTCTGTAGCCGGTCTCCCCTGCAAGATGTCATGAACACACCTCAGTTTCAGCTGAGGAAGATGAAACGTGAGATGATGAAGGAGAGAGAGTACAGGGATGGCCTGGAGAGAGAGCTGTCTACCAAGATGACCTGCATTGCACAGAGAGGTATGACATCTAATGGAACATAGTGTAGTATAGTGAATGTGGGCTTTAAATAAACTTGAACTTATCTCCTAGTTTGTGCCTAGCTTTAAAAAAAAAAAAAAAAAATCACAAACTGTTAACTTCACATGTGGTCTGCCTTTTTGTTTCTAACTACATTCCTTCCCCAAATAAATCTGTCTTGTCTCCAGAATCCCAGATCAACCAGTTACAGTACCGCCTAGATAAGCTGAAGGAAGACACGGGTGAGCAGGAGCAGGTTGCCAGAGACCACATGCATGAGCTAGAGGCCAAGAACAACACGTAAGCATCTAAAGGAAGCTCTCTAAACTTGAAAAAAAATGCTCCTAATTCCTATATTTTTGTACAATTCAGCCTTGTTCCGGAAATTCTACTAAACACTTAGTGATAGTTCAGATTCATACTCATACAGATGTATTTGATGCTCCATGTGAATGTAATACATCCACTAAGTTTGGTCCATTAAATCCTTCTCTGTCGCAAGAACTAGAGCTTCACCGGGAGTGTACTGCTCCAAAATTAAGTTCACATAGACAAGAAAACAACACTCTTGAATGGCAGTACAATGCTGAAAAAAAAAGTTCAAAATGCAAAAAAACAAAAATTTGCTTTGGGCTTGCCTCTTCCCTTCCCTGGAGAGCTGTTCTCTACTATGCTAATATATTATGTGTAAGAATGTGAGCTGTCACTTAAAGCAAGTGAGACTATCGTTGTATGTGAGCTTTTATAATGAATGCCTTTTTGGATGAAGCGCCAACAAAATTTGTCTCTGAAATGGATCATTGGTTTTTCTCTCTTTTCCTTTCAAAGTCAATCCAACTTGTCCTGGGGCTTCGCATGGTGAACTCAGTCATGACCAGTAGTTCAGTATATTTCACCAAATGCTTATCTAACTGTCTCTCTCAGGTTACAAATGCGGATTCATGAGTTGGTAAAAGATAATCAAGAACTCAAGAATACCTCTTCTCTAATGGAGCATAAAGTGGACCAGCTCACAGAGGAGAACGGTGTGCTCTCTGTTCAGGTAATGCTACACATTCTGACAGTTACTCTCATGATAAATGTGATCTTGCTATGAAGTATCTGTTGCCTTGTTAAACAGGGAGTAGCATTCATTTTGAGAATCATCTTTCCACGTTTTACCCCTTTTGTTAATTTACATAGAAATAAAAGGTCCAAATTTTTAAATACTGAATGCTTCCTTTTTTATTTATCAGATGAGAGAAGTATGTTCACAGCTGGTGATCTCTGAGGCTGAGGTTGGAAGACTCACCGAGTCACAAACATCTACTCAAGAGGAACTGAAGAGAAAAACCACCCACCTACAGGCAGAACTTAACCAAGCTACAGCCCAGAAGGTCAGATTATAGCTTTGCAACTGAAGTATCGTGACAACAAGAGCTCTGAAATTCTTGCATCCTACACTCATTTAAATTTTACCCTGTAACAAAACTTTTTTGCTAAGAAACATCATCCAAAAATATTGTCAAATGTGTAATAATACAGAATGCATCACTTTTGACAGTAAGTAGTGTAATGCAGTAACTGATCATAGCCACGTGGATGATGACAAACATTACAGTTATCTCTATGAAAACAAATTGTGGTGCAATGTCGTGTGTAACCTATCTCACTGTGTGGGGTGCCAGTGACAGGGTTTGCTATTTCCAGGCATTTTGAAAAGGACAAGTTCACTATTTTGAAACCTAGGCTTTTATTTAGGCTGGATTTTTTTTAGGCCGGCTACATGCAGTAGAGCAGGAAGAATAAATCTGAGGCCATAGACATTTAATAGACTTTAGTGGCAGTAAGGAAACATTGGATTACATTGTTATCCTTCTCAGTGATTAGAAATAGGGATAAGATTAGTTTTACAATCATAGCAAGAAATGAATATAGGTAAAATGGGACCCTGAATTTTTCTTTTTCTCAAAAACACAGCATCAAAAATGGTACTTATTTGGTCTCTCCTTGTTTCTCAGGAGTTCCTGAATGAACAAATTCAGATCCTCCAAGGCAAGATTGCATGTTTGGAAGATGAACTTAACAAAGTCATCAAGGAAGAGAAAGGAGAAAACATGGGGCCAATAATGGAGGTAAAGTGCATAAATGTATAATATGAGAATTATATGAAAAATAATTAAGGTGGACTTTTACTTTAAGTGGAATAACTGATCAGTTCTTTATCCATAAACTGTATTGCAGCGAGAAACACTGGAAAATGAGATCAGAGGTTTGAAGGACAAGCTGGAGAGTGCCCTCAGCTCCCTGAAGATGGCTGAGCAGGAGGTACAGACTAAGGAAGATCTTTTAGCTAAACAGCACCAAGAGAGCTCCAAAATCCAAGAAGCTCTGCAGCAGAATTTAAACATGTTGCAGGAAGAAGTGCATGACCTGCAGGGTGAGGTTAAGGGCCTACAGCAACAGCTGCAGAGCATGAGTGCCTCCATCAAGTTTGCAGAGGAGGAGATTAAAGCCAAGGAGCAACAGTTGGCCAAGATTGAGCAGGAGAAAAATGAACAACAGAGCATGCTTCAGCAGTGTATTGCTGCTTCTGAGGAAGAAATTTCAAAGCTGAAAGAAATTCAAAGAGAAAAGGAAAACCTCCTCCACCTGGCTGAAGAAAAGATGGAGAACCTTCAGACAGAGTTCACTAGTGTGAACTCTCTTTCAGCTGAAAAAGAACAACAACTTGTCAGCCTCAGAGAAGAAGTTGTTGTTCTAACAGACACAGCCAGAAAAACCCAAGAGGAGTTTGAAGCCAAAGAAGACCAGCTGGCTAAGTTATTGGAGGAGCGATCTCATCAGGAAGAGATTCTTCAGAATGAAATCCAGGCCTTAAAAGTCCAAGTTGAAAGCCTAAATTGCTCTCTTAACAAGGCTGAACAGGAAATTAAAGATCAACAAGACCTACTAACTAAGACCCAAGTAGAACATAATCAAAAAAGGGTGGCACTACAAGAACAGAAGGCAAACTTTCAAGAGGAGGTGAAAAGACTAAATGAGGATATCCAGGCTAAAGAGGAAGAGCTGGTGACACTGAAACACGAGAGCTCTGCACATTCTGAATTACTATCTCAAGAAATCAATGATCTGAAAAGCCAAGTAGAGAGTATGAGTGACTCTCTCAGAAAGGCTGAGGAAGAGGTTGAGGCTCAAGTGGCTTCGCTCACCAGACAGGAGCAGGAGAGCGCTCATCAGAAAGAGCTTCTACAACAACAGGTGTCTGCTTCTCAGGAAGAGATGAGGAACATGAAGGAGACAATCCAAGCCAAAGAGGAACAAATGCAGCTCTTGAAGACTAACAGTGCTGAGCAATCAGAAATGCTACAGCAGGAGATCCAAGGATTAAGAAAACAAGTGGAGAGTCTTACCTCCTCACTGAGGAAAGCTGAGGGGGACATGCAGTCCAAGGAAGATCTACTGGCCAAACAACAACACGAGAGCGCCCAACAGAGGGAGGCACTCCAAGAGCAGGTGAAGGGTCTAGAGGAGGAGATTCAGGCCAAAGCAGAACAGCAGACCCTGTTAAAAAATGAGAGCATGGCACATTCTGAAAAGCTCCACCAAGAGATCCAATGTTTGAAAACAGAAATACAAAGCATTGGTGACTGTCTGAAAAAGGCTGAAGATCAGGTTCAAGCCAAGGAAGAGCTGCTGGCCAAGCAACATCAAGCGAGCAATAAGCAGATGGAGGCACTTCAAGAGAGCAGTGCAGTCTTGGAGGACACAGTCAGCCAGCTGAAGGAGGAGATCCAAACTAAGGAGGGACAGCTTGTCTTGTTGAAGACTGAGAGCTGTGAGCAGTCAGAATTGTTGCAAAATGAGATCCAAAGTCTAAAGGTGCAGGTAGAAAACCGTAACCAGTCTCTGG
>OMLB01055669.1:0-10516 GCA_900302555.1 Myripristis jacobus
AAGCAGAGGTGACTCTTGGTCTTCCTTTCCTGGGTCAGTCCTCATGTGTGCCAGTTTTGTTGTAGCGCTTGATGGTTTTTGCGACTCCACTTGGGGACACATTTAAAGTTTTTGCAATTTTCCGGACTGACCGACCTTCATTTCTTAAAGTAATGATGGCCACTGGTTTTTCTTTAGTTAGCTGATTGGTTCTTGCCATAATATGAATTTTAACAGTTGTCCAATAGGGCTGTCGGCTGTGTAGTAACCTGACTTCTGCACAACACAACTGATGGTCCCAACCCCATTGATAAAGCAAGAAATTCCACTAATTAACCCTGATAAGGCACACCTGTGAAGTGAGAACCATTTCAGGTGACTACCTCTTTAAGATCATGGAGAAAATGCCAAGAGTGTGCAAAGCAGTAATCAGAGCAAAGGGTGGCTATTTTGAAGAAACTAGAATATAAAACTTGTTTTCAGTTATTTCACCTTTTTTTGTTAAGTACATAACTCCACATGTGTTCATTCATAGTTTTGATGCCTTCAGTGAGAATCTACAATGTAAATAGTCATGAAAATAAAGAAAATGCAGTGAATGAGAAGGTGTGTCCAAACTTTTGGCCTGTACTGTATGTTGAATTACAGAGGCAAAACACCATCAATATTCCACTTCCTTGCAACTTTAAAGGTGAAGACGCTCACCTCCAGAGAAGTGCCCATGATGATCAGCAGGTCTGCCAGCGGGAAGTCTGTGATATATTTAAAGAAGTTCTGTGGGAGTTCCTCTCCAAAAAAGACAATATCGGGCTTTACCACTCCCTTACAGGTCGGACACTTGGGCACCGTCCCCTTCATCACATCTGGCTGACAGGAAAAAGAAGAAAAATCATGTAAGGATAACTGCAGCCACGGTGAACACTGAAAACATTTTCCAGTGTGCCCCCTCTCATTTCTAAAACTTTCTGTAGATTTTTACATTATTTATCAGGTAAACCAGTGAGTTATGTGCCTTTCTTTACACGCTATTTGCTTTCATTGGGATCCAAAGCTGTCAAAACAGTGTAATCCATGGAGATGTGAGTGCGCATCGTTTTTTAGTTAGCCTCATATAAAAAATAAAGTTTAACCTTTTTAAATCAACGCATTGTCCCATGGTTATTTGAGTTTCTTCCAGGTGCTTTCGTTTTTTTCTTACAGTCCCAAAACATGCAGGTCAGGTGAATTCCCCTGCCTTCAGACCAGTGCATGCTGGGATACAGTGGTGACCCAGAATGGGAAAGAGCAGGTATGGAAAATGGATGGCTGGATAAGTCAATACAGCCAGTCAGAAAGTTCTCACTGGATAAACCGGGCAAGAATAAGAACATCTGTGATGTTCGTAAAAATGTGAACAATGGAACAAGGAATTTGAATAAACAGCATTTGATTCTGAAAATTACAATAATAAAAAAAAATTCTTCTCCAAATAGTATAGAGGCTATATAACTTTGCCAGTTCCATCCAAACCTGTTGCCCTGATCTCTGTGTGCAGTTTTTTGTACAGGGAGAGAAAGCACATTGGAAAACAGGCTTTACATTCACCACGGCCTGAAGTACCATTTGAGATAAATATACAAAATGCATAACAAAACAATTAGGACAATGTAGGTTAACCTTGGGCCAACCTAATGTGCACTCACACGCAGGTCCTCCCCTTTATAGTTCCTTCGGCAAACAGTGCAGGTAGCAGTGGCAAATGTGCCGTGGGCCTCCACCAGCATCTCAGGAGGAATCCCTGCCACTTGATACCAGCACACACAAGTAAACAAGCATGAGTGTGTGCCTGCGCACAAAGGTTAATGACTGTATGCCCACCTGGAATTGGAAATAATTCAAACACTTATGTATACTATGACTTAACGTACATCTCTCCAGCCCGTCGATATTCTGTGTGTACATCCTGAGAAGTTGACCCTTCTGGTGAAGCAGACGTACAAAATAGTGTGTCAAATTTGGCTGGTAATTCCCTGGATACAGCTCTTTGGCCAGGGCAAAAAATGGATTAGGGTTATGATGGAAAAAGTTGATCTCAAATATGGCCTCTGCGTAAGGCAGGTCGTACTGCTGCAGGTTGTCATAGAGACCGCTGCCTGGGGATCTGTGGGGGAATAAACACTTCAAACACACGACCCCAGACAGATTGTAATATGATAACTGGAAAATAAGGACGGAAAGCCACATGCAAACTTTTTTGACCTGAAATCTGGGATGCCACTAGGGGTGCTAATCCCAGCCCCCGCCATCACCACAACCCTCTTGTATTTTCGCTCTTGGATGTTTTTAGCAATGTCCTCCAGGGTCTGCTGCTTGACGTCTGCACCGCCACCTCCAGAGAAAAGTCCTCGAATCCCATTCCACCAGGGAGACTTTAGTCTGTAAAGAAACAAAACAGGCATAACTCTTCATTATCAAGACACACATACATACATGTGTTTGACCTGAGGGATCAGAGTCAATGGTTATTAATTTGTAGCAACCTCGAGTCAGATGGGGATTTACAGATTTGTGCAAGGACACTTCAACAGGTGGATACTTATGGAACTTACTATTAATGGGTAGTAACTTGACCACTGGGTTGTCATGGATTTTTAAATGATGCTAATAATAATAATAATACACCTTATTCTTATAGCACTTTTCTAAAACCAGTTTACAAAATGCTTTCCACAGAGCAAGAGAAACAGGGCGCAAAACACAAACAGTAACAGAGCACAAAGGCCACAAAACAAGATTAAAACCAAGAGAAGCGATTATTCAAAAGCCAAGTGTATCTTGAGAAGTAATTTGTGTCATGTGTGTGTTGCCACTTTATTAGGTACACAGTCCAATACAATCCAATACAACTGTTCTGCCATAACGTTTACTTTTATGATGCCTATAATGCTCAGGTTTTACAATTTGCAATTAACATTTGGTAGATGCTTTTATCCAAAGCGATGTACATATGAGATTTTTATACACCAACAAGCAAAGATCAATTCAGGAGAGAACAATGACATCAAGTGACACAAACCTCCAGTCGGTGCCACAGGGCAGTGCAAAGAGGGAATATACAGAGTGCAATAAGTGGAAAAGCATAGTGGCAGTTTTCTTTTTTGTCACAGTAATAGAGGAGTTCATTCAATTCTGAGTTTGGCTTTGAGCTCACAGATAGTGGTGCTGTTGCACTGGACTGTATTTTACTGAGAGGTGTTTCTAATATTCTGTCCCCCTCATGTATATAAATAGGGGAGGACAAAAAATTAGAAACACCTCTGCCTCTGCAACACCTCTTTCAACCTTTCAACTTCAATAACCTCAACATATTATTAAATATACACAGTCTCCACAACGTCAACATTATAAACTTTCTTTAAAAAGTATAATTTATGGCAAAACTGCATTAGATTGAATATCTGAGGATACCTGAGACGAGCTGCTGAACATGGAGCTGGACGTGGACTCCTCTGACCAAAGCCTATCACTCTCTCATGATCTATAGGGGGAAAAATAGGCATGTGCCATAAGATCATACATTCATACTTCAAATACAACAATGCTTGAGCTCAACTCAGTCTACTGACCTTTTACAGAGACGGCCCTGACTCCTCTTGTACACAGGCTGCGATAAAAACACAGTCTGCAGCTGACAGGTAATGTTAGTGAGCAGCTCAGTGCAGAGGCCATGGCTCAGCTCAACTCAGACACAACTACTCACAGCTACTGTTGGATCCTCATCGTCACTCTTCAGCACAAGCAGAAAGCTAAAACACGGATGATGAGAGCTGTTAACACATCTTCCCCAGGTGAAATAAGGTTGCGCCAGTACCTAAACAGTGCCTGCCTTCCTCCTGCAAATGTCAGTTTGTTATTGTCTTCCTTTCACCTTTGACCTCATGACACAATTACAAGCAATATCGTATTGTCTGATACACACACAGCAACTAGTAATGATATTATTATTTTTTTTTAATCATTTTTATTCGTTAACTGTCGATTAGTAGTTGATGATACATAATGTAATGGATAAAGTAGAATGTAAAATAAAATTTTAGTAACGCCTCCTTGTTTTCCCGTCATTCTTTGCGACTGGACCCGCAGTACAGAGGGAAGTACAGGCTAGTTGACGTTAGCTGTATCGCTATTTCAACAGCTACTCTGAGTTTTCTGGTGGAAAACCCAAACTTCACATTGACGCCACAATGAAAGATGTTACCGGGTACCTCAAACAGCAGCAGAGCAACAGCTCGACGCCGGAGATGGCAGCGGAATGGCACACACTGGAGGATTTATACAACAAAAAGTAAAGTGTACACAACCAGCGAACCGCTCTGCTGTCGCTAGCTAGCGTTAGCTCTTTCATTGGAAGTGCACGCTGAGTCATGCATGGAGCTAACAGCGGCTGTAGCAGCTCAGGGCTAGCTAACCCACTACTATTCATATGCTGTCGGAGTCAGCTGCAAAATTTACCATGTGCCAAGGACAACAACAAGTACTGTTCAGTCCTTATAACTCTGATATTATAATAGGGCTATATAGGCAAATGAAACATAGTTTGCCACCGCACACAAGTTAGTGTAGCCTCGTTAGCTTCACTGATGAAGTGACTAGGACAGGTTTGTGAACACACTGGCAAACACACACACGTTTTAGTATGTGGTTTGTACACATGTGCGGTAGAATATTAGTTACTGGAGTTAATGGGTGAACTGGAGAGCTACCATCACAAACCCATCTTCCATGATTGGTGTAACCTCCAAGTCAAAGTACAGTCAAGTAAAGTATTGTGAGAGCTGGTATGCTTTCTCTTAACACAGTAAATCACCTTTAAGCTACCTCTGTTTTTATTGACAGGTTGTGGCATCAGTTAACACTGAAGCTTACAGAGTTTGTCAAAGATCCTTGCTTCAAAACGGGAGATGGCCTCATACAGGTAATTTCAGTACAATCAGTCACCTTTATGTTTGATCTGTGTGTTTCCTCTTTTTGCTTTGAATGTATTATGATAACATGGCTGAGGATAATTTACCGGCTCATGTATATTTTCATATATATTTTCATGGCCCATATATATTTTCATACTGCATAAGAGTTACGCTGCTGGGACATTATGGCCTTTTGGAAAGTTCAGTAAAGTGCACATACAAAAAAAAAATCTTACAATTAAATCAAAAAGAAAGTAATAGTAATTGATTTTACACACATAATTTTATACACTGTCACTGTCCAGATACTATTGGAAGTCACTGTATAAGACTGATGTCCTGCAAGACGATATTGTCAAATTTATTATGATCCTGAACCTGACCTGTCCTGTCCTGTTTTCCTTTCACAGCTCTATGACAATTTCCTCAGTGACTTTGAACACAGGTGTGGCAAATTTGGTGCAAGTATTAGCACCTCACTTTTGAGTATTTACCTCTTTTTTTGTCTGTTTTTTGCTGCTAATTTAGTATTTCTGCTCTTCATACAGAATCAACCCACTGTCCCTGGTAGAGATCATACTCTATGTTGCCAGACAGATGTCAGGTAAGAGCAGCTTGATCCAGGAGGGAATATTTCTCTATGGAATACTCTGCTTTTTTTCTTCCATATCTGGTGATGTAAGTAAATGTTCTTGTTTTCCAGATCCTAAAGATGCCATCACTTTCCTCGAGAAGACCAAGGAAAAAGTAAGCTGTTCTAGCAATATTGGTATAGCCACAATATTGTGTATAGCCTTATGACAGTTTTAAGTGCCGGGGACACAAATAACAAGCTCCGTGTTTTTGTTTCTGATCTTTTCCAGGTGAAAAGCAGTGAAGAGGCAGTCATTCTTTGTAAGACATCAATTGGCAGTCTTAAACTGGAGATCAACGATCTTCCAGCCACAAAGGTATAAAACCCTCTTAATTCCATCATCTCTACCTTTATAACACACTGACATAAAACTGTCCCAACTCACCTTGTTTTGCCCCTTTGTTCCTCACAGAAAATCATTGAAGAGGTTGAGGAAATGTTGAACAACTTGCCTGGGGTGACGTCTGTCCATGGCCGCTTTTATGACCTCTCAAGCAAATATTACCGCATCATTGGGAACCATGCCGCT
This sequence comes from Myripristis jacobus, assembly GCA_900302555.1. Classification (NCBI taxonomy): domain Eukaryota; kingdom Metazoa; phylum Chordata; class Actinopteri; order Holocentriformes; family Holocentridae; genus Myripristis; species Myripristis jacobus. Next base: position 6,089 of record OMLB01055669.1, read on the forward strand.
TATTACAAGGATGCTCTGCGCTACCTGGGATGTGTAGACATCAAAGATTTGCCAGGTCAGTCAAAACTCTGTGCACACTGCCTGGTGGTTCTCTATGTTCTGACTGATCAATAGGCGGTGTGAGAGGCTCTGATTGTACTTGAAATAGTAACAATAATGTAGTTTATTGAACAGTTTCATTTGATCATTGGCTTTCTGGATAGTCAAGGTCACCTTCCACAAGTAAGGGTAAAAAGAAAGATTAAAGCCAGAACAGCATATCAATATTAACACAGGGAAGATATGAGAAACTGTAAGATCACAGAAACACAATATGTAACACTGATTCAAAATAAAAACTACATGGGAAATTAAAGGAATTTGAAGGACTTGGAAAAGAGTGGATCATGTTGAGTTACAGGAAATTAACTGATCCAGTTAGTCATGTACACAAATTCATATCTGAATATTCCTCACCCAACAGAGACAGAGAAGCAGGAGCGGGCATTCACATTGGGTCTGGCTGGACTCTTAGGAGAGGGAGTCTACAACTTCGGAGAGCTGGTAGGATTTTGACTCGACCTTAGTTAGTTTCTCTGTCTGTCAGCTAACAATGCTCTCCGCACTTCTTTCATCAGCATTTGTCAGCCTTGAAGTTGTAGTAATGAGTGTTTCTGCTGTATGCCTTGCAGCTGATGCATCCCGTCTTAGAGTCACTGAGGAGCACAGACAAGCAGTGGCTCATCGACACACTGTATGCCTTCAATGGAGGCAACGTGGAGAAATTCCAGAGTTTCAAGTCTGCCTGGGGCCAACAGGTTATTAATAACTGCATAACCACCGCAGAATATAATGCACTGTGTCATAAAAGACTGAAGCAGTTTGTCCAAATCACATTTTAGCAGTAAGAAAAGGATTAAATGGATAATATCCAGTGAGGTATAGGTTTACTTATTCTGTTCAAATGTCAGAGAGTTTTATCTTATTTAGACCACAGCCAGTTGGTACATCTGATTTCTAAGTGTTAATTCCTATTTTTGGTCATGTAGTATCTACAATTACAACTATTTGCTTGCAGTATGCATTTACCTGGTAACAGGTGAACATTCAAATAGTATCTGGATGATAAGAGGATTGTTATTTATGCATGTGGATCATCTTTTATCGCAACAGTCTTATTTATTTTTATCTCTCTGTCCTAGCCGGACCTTGCAGCACACGAGGCAAAACTGATGCAAAAGATCCAGCTGCTATGCGTGATGGAGGTGGGAAAGCCTTGACACACACACAAAAAAGAAGTGTAATTTCCTCCAGTCACAGATAATATAATGCAAAGCATGGCAGTCGGTGCTCACTCTGTTAAGACTGACAGACGAGTAACAGACTGGCCTGTAATTTGCTCCGAGAATGGTTGGCTTCACCACTTGTCTACACTTCATAAGTGACAGATGAGCACATCTGTTTTTACTTGAAAGAATGATCCGAAGTGTGAATGTTTAATAACAAGAACATTCAAGCACCTTTACATTAAAATATGCCCTTCCCTCTCCAGATGACCTTCACCCGTCCTGCAAACCACAGGCAGCTGACCTTCCATGAGATTGCTCAGAGTGCCAAAATCCCCGTCAGTGAGGTCAGTTGGACACTGAGTATACTTAATCAATACATCAATAAACTTCAGTAAAACCATTGACAGTGATTAGCGTGGCTGAGTGATTACCACGAGGAAAAAGGCAATTTCTGCATTTTATATTTGTGTGTTCATACTTAAATGGACTGCCGTAAAGATTTCATTTTAGTATTTAAATTTAGGCTTTTAAGCATGCATTCATGTATATCTACAATGTGCATTACAACCTTCAGAATCTGTGTCCATGGCACTGCCGTTTGGTGTAATAATGTGTTTGAGGTTGCCTTGCTGGGTTGAGAACAGAACTGTGGCTTTGCAGGAGAATGTGCAAAGACTTGTGGTTTGGAGCACTGACTGGGAAAGAACCCATAAAAGGGAAGTCAGACCATTAAGATGTGAAGATGCTTTTTAATTGTGGTTTTTGTGTCCTGCTGCCCTGCAGGTGGAGCTTCTGGTCATGAAGGCTCTGTCTGTGGGCCTCATCAAAGGCAACATCGATGAGGTGGACCAGAAGGTGCAGATGACCTGGGTGCAGCCCAGAGTGCTGGACCTGCAGCAGGTTAACACTCACTTCTCTCTTAGATTCACATTCAGTAAGAGGAAGGAATATATTGTGGTTTGTGTAATTGGTTGATTAACCATCATGTCTTTAATTTAACATCAGTTCTTGCCGTCAGACCTTACTGAGAAAATATAATTTATAGTAGGAAATATAACAATATTAAGGAAAAATTAACATTTGAAAAACACTTAAGCATTGCTGACTTACATTTCTGGGCCCATTTTGTTGTTTGGTGGTATGCTACAGAGGTGGACAGAAATGAGTTTTATCAAAGATCAAACAACATTTAAAAGTTAACAAATTAAAGACTTTAAATTCATAGCAAAAAATAGATGCATAGGTGCTATTAAACATTATATTGTTCACTTTTGTAGTAAGTATGCTTATGTTGGGACAGGAGATAATGAAGGTAATTCAAGTAATTTTTTATTAGTCTCACCCTGTCTTGCTCTCGCCTTTTCAGCAGTTTTTTGAGAGTTGTGTTTTTTGTGGCAGCCCCTCAGAATAAAAAAACAAGGTTTTCAGCCATCAAAAATCATAGGCGAGATGTTCTTTGTACAAGAGGCAGAGAGACCTACCTGTTTTGACAGAGCAGAATGCAGTGCAGCCATAAGACAAGTGTTTCTAGTAACTGTCGCTCGCAATTGAAAACTCTTTACTCTGCTGTCACTATCAGTCCTGCTCTCTCCGTGCACACATAAACCACAGCTGGATGCTGAAATGAACGTTGTTCTTGGTGTGGCTCAAAGGCATACTGGGAAACAGGCAGGATGAGGCAAAGCACGTACATCAAAAAAAGAAAACAACATCATCAAAAAATAACTCCTGCATTGGAAATCACAGATGAATATATGACCGTGTCGGAGTAGGTGAAGCTGGATTTTTCTTTTGATTAGCACAAATGCAAGCAGACTAGTTCAGCCTTCCACTTATATAACACACCAGGTATCACGCTTAACTGATCGACTGCTTCACCGAGACCTTCCCTGACTCCTCCAGATGAAGTGTCACAGATACTATTGATTTGTCATCGTCAAGCATCTGCCACCACATCCGAAGAGATTTTCTTGTGAACATTCCTGAGACTGCAATTATTGACAGATTCTTTCAGTATTTGGTATTGATATGGGTTGTGGTTAGGCCACTGGCACATGCTCCTTTTTGTGAAGTGAACAAATGAAGGAAAATGAGTCTCTGTACTTTTGGGTTGCATGTCAAAGGTTAACGAATAGGAGCAACTTTGATGGTGAAAGGGAGCAAGCATATTTTAACAGTGTTGCTTGCTTGTTCGTACGTTGGTACATGATTTGTACTGTTTATGTGAGGAAAATCTCATTTCTTTTTCACAGTTCAGTGCACTGTAGCTTCTCACTGTTGTCAGCACCTAAGCCGTGCCTGTAGCGCCTCAGAGGGCGCTGATTGGTCAAGCTGTTTTGTAATTTGCAGTGACGCTCTGGTCGGAGCGTGTTCAGATGGTCTTGTGAGTCAAACCAAAATGAACTTGTGAGATCAGATGTCTCTGTGAAGTTAGACTTGAATGTTAATAAAAAAAAAAAAAGTGTCTCAGTTCTCCAAAGGCAGATAGTGCTGAGCTGCAAGGAGGAGAATTCCTGAAGTGTCCATGCAGAGACCAAAGCTCACCGGGGCTGTTGAACACAGTGGTGGATTTTTCTTTTTAGAACGCTTTTTATGTAGCATTTACCCATGATTTTTTAATTTATTTTATTTTTTTGCATCAAGTTCCCATCTGTTTATACAACAGATAGAGATCCATCAAAATGAGCTGCTGATAACAGAGGGAACATTTGCCTGCCAAACATATCTCGGGTTTTGGAGCTGCTGCACACACACTGCCTCACGAATCTCCTCAGTTGTCTAAGCGTCAGCGTTTGCTTGCTGTTTCAGATCAAGGGTATGAAGGAGAGGTTGGACTTCTGGTGTGGCGACGTGAAGAACATGGCCATGCTGGTGGAGCAGCAGGCCCACGACATCCTCACCTGAAGAGCTTCTCCTCCTGGCCCGGTTCATCCACAGAGGAACACAAACGGAAATCTCACCTCATCCCCCAGCTACGAGGAGTGTTGCACCCAGTATTTTTTTTTTTTTTTTTCACTTTTTGTATTTTTTTTTTCTCTATTTCTGTTTGATGTCCATTCTTTCTATGTTACTATAACCATTCATCACCAAACCGTAAATTAAATTGTTGTATTTTACAAATAAAAAAATCTGGTTTGAACATTATCCTCACATCTTGGAC
>OMLB01055669.1:19355-30579 GCA_900302555.1 Myripristis jacobus
GCTCTCCTCTGGTCGCTCACGTGGAAGACCGCCGACAGATGAATATAGCACGCACGAGCTGACACATTTTCCACAACCCAATAAATGTGCGGTTGTCTGTGTCAACTGCACAATAGACACACTGGAAGGCCTTGTCAACAGAGCGCGTGTTCATTAAAAAAAAAAAAAAAAAAGACCAGAAAAAAAGAGAGAAATGAAGCGAAATGAAAGCAGTCAAACGCAGCGGCGTCACACGAGGCGCCAGGGGTTTCAGCACCGCGGACAGCTCCTCTGTGTGACGAAACCTGCCTGGAAATAGTGAACGGGTCTCTTTTAAGGCCTTGTTGTCTTTCACAAGGCTTCAAGCAACTACTTGTGGCTAAGGAAGAGATATTTAAGGAAATTCAAAAGTAGAAATTAGGAGTTAGGTCTCTTTATGTGGATAGACCTTGCTTGTATAATGACTCTTATGTACCATGTGTTTATTTTTTTGTTTTTCTTTCCCATTCTGCTTTATGTTGCAGTGTGGTGTATATGGATGATGTTTGTTTGTTCTTCATATGTTTTTGTGGAAGAATAAACTTTAGGTTGCAGAATTTGCTACTGCTGATCTATCATAGGGTTTTACAGTATTTGGAAAAAAAAAAAGTGATCAGAAATAATATCAAGTTCATAACTTTCAAAGCGTTCAGATATTGCTCATTCAATACTATCGCTTTTCATAACACGTGGAACACAGTGTCAGATATTTTTTGTGTGGAGATGCTAGAATGTGGTCTGTTTGAACACAGAAAACAGAGCAGAGATCCTGCATTCAGCTCTAAAGTATAAGCCTTATTTGGAAATTGGAAGGAAGACGCCCCACTGTGAAGGATTTGTCCTTTCCACACTCTGGAGAGCATATCTGAGATGCGGATTAAGAGTTGAGATGTGTATTTAAAGCGCATGTCTCACTAAATTACACAGCATGTCTTTCAGAAGAAAAAAAAACGAACTCCTTTTCAGTTCACCTCTTTTTAAATCATTGAACTGAGAGATTTCTTTTCGCCCAGCCATACTGCAAATTGTAATCTTAAAAATCAATCAGTGACCACAAAAATGTTTTTATTGCTTTTTAAGTATGAGCATAAGGTCCCCAGTGTTATTACCAGGGTTAATATTAAGGTTGAGGCAAGGTTGAAGGGTAAGTAAACCCCAAACCCAATTCTTTGTGAAGCCTGACCTCTAATAGTGAAAAGAGATAACAACAGGTGGACCACAATAAACTTTTTTAAAGTGAAAAATGTAATGAGCTATAGGTTTTCATCTCACCCAAAAGACAGATTTATCTGTTTATTTTACATCTGCAATTCAAGCCTCAAGGTTGGACTTAATTTAGCCTTGAAGCACACTGAACGCAAAACACCTGAGCTGGTATGTAGCATATAAGATATATTTTTGTCATCTGCAATTGCCAAGCTACTTTTTTCAGGAAAGACCTCCTGATAAAGTTATGGTTGAATGATCAGATGTAACTACAAGGACCAAACTGTTGCAGTATCTGCAACATGACCCTGGCCATATGAACACACAGCCTTATAGCTGAAGTGTCAGCTGCAGGAATCAACGAATCAACAAAAATAAAACAAAATACTTAATTTACTTTTTCACTTTGTCAATGAGTAAATGCAACAGGTTATTTTTATGTTAACATGTACAGCTATTTGTGAGGAGGGAGTATAAATTATGGTAATTGATGTTGTCATAAATCAACAGGGTAATTATCCCATTTACCAACTTTTGCCAACAAAAATCTGTAGAGTATGGGTTCATCAGTGTTGAAAAAATTGACCCTTTTGCCAGAGACTAGCCTCTTACTCCTTAGTAACTGACGTCTCCTCGAGAGTCTAATATTTTTATAATACAACTGCTTTTTCCATTTAATGAACATGACACACATATGCACTGTAAATGTCAGGCCACAGCTCCAACAAACAGCACAAACTCTTGTAGTGACCTAGTAATGGAAAAGTTTTCTAATCCCTTCACAGCTGTGACCTAACAGGCTCACATGCCTCACTATCCTTTCAGTTGCTTACTCTTGGCATCAATGAAGCATTTGATAGTTTAATTGGATATCCATATATTTGTCAGAGCAATGCCATTGTCATCATCCAAAACAAATTGTACGCAACATCTGCAGCTCATGTGAAGATCAACAAATTTTGACGCCTTCAGTGCACTGATGACATTATTATTGCCTGTTTGGCTGTTTGTGCAATACATGAGACGCCATAAATTTACCAGGATAAGGGAGGCAACATCCAAAGTAATGTCATTTCCTTGAAAGTAATCATCACATAAAATTTATAATTGTGATTTGATTGTACTATTGCAAAGCTGGGTGTTCCCTTCCTGTGGACAGACGTAGTTAGACAGAACTACAACATGCATCGGTAATGTAATTTGCAGCTATGAGTAATGTAATTTCAAGCACAGTGTACCAGCAGGAGGATGACTGTCACAGAGGCAGTTTGCCTCAGGGTGAGGCAAGCAGCATAAAATATCCAAAATCAGCAATTGATCAATGACATATTGAAGTCATTTTATTTTGTTGAAACAAGGATTGTTTTCTGAGCAATTTATTGGAAAAAAACAAACTCTCCCATCCAGCCACCTCCTATGTTCAAAAGCTGCTGATATCTAGGTAATTAGCTGGTTGGACATTTGGCATTAACTTGTTTACAAGACAGGCATACTGCAAGATAACACTTCATCAAGTTGCTGGGCCAATACCCAAAGATTTTTTAGGAGGCGGCTATGCTGATATTGTTTGGACAACAGGCTAATTAAGGACATTTGAGAAATGCTCTGTATGCTAGGCTGCTTTCAATAGAGATTCAAGCTCAGTTTTGCATTATAAAATACAAATACAGCAGTGTTTTAAAGATTTGAATAATCTCACAGATGGTTTATAGTTGCCTTCAGATCAGCCTCACCTGGGGGCTTGAACATGCTGTAAGCATGACGAACAGCAGGTTAAGGCAGAGGTGACACTTCAAAAATGGTGTTAGTTATTCTCAGCTCTAATGCTATCGAGGGTAATTTACTGCTATCTGCTCTCATGTCTAGTCATTACATGCCATGTTATTTGTCTGGATGATGTCTTAATGGAGCTGCTGTTATCTGGACCAAAGACATATACATGTTTTGGCAAAAAGTACAAATATGGGGCCAAAACATGCCGCTTCAGTACATGGCACGTGAGGTTTTGATATGATAATGATTCAAGTCATGCTCTGATCAACTGAAAAAAACAAAACTGTGGCAATGTGGGCCAACACCAGGCAGACACATGAACATGCTTGGAAAGATGTAATAACATATAATATAAACATAAATGAACAGAAACAGATTCCTTCAGTTAAAGGTGCACATTGCAAAACTGCGGGTTGGACCGGTTAGCATCAGCTGACAAATAATCATGTAATTTAGTGATTCAGGCTGATGATGTAGACTCAAACGTCAAAGTTCATGCTTATCCCATATTTTTGTCAGCTGAGTCTAAAGGGTTCTCATCCTGACTTGTGTTATAAGAACCATCTAAGTGAATCAACCATCAAATTTGCTTATTCCTTGTTTTTCAGTTGATTCTGAAAGATCCTTACTTCAATGCATAGTGCACTTTTAACTAGTCTGCATCTAGTTTATACTAGATTATTCTATGTGACAAACATCTAAGTCTGAGTGTATGTTAAGTCAATGTGTAGAAATTTGATTCAGAAAATTGTACCACGATATGATACTTAAGGGGAGCATGGATTCCCTGAAGGAGATGAAGACAACTGTTAAAATACTACTCATGTCATGGAAACTCTGCAGCTTTATTAGCAGGGTTCAGCTAAGCTGTCCTGTGAATGAAACTGACATGCTGCAAGTTGAAGAGGAGGCTGCCCAGAAATATGATACTCTGTATCTGCTTCACCTCTTGTTCTTTCCACCTTGGGATTTGAGGAGAGGATGGAGGGTGTGAGATATTCACCTCTCCCTACAGCACTGCTGCTTTGTTTTTGAGATGTTGAGCTCCAGGGAGCTCTCCTCCTTCCAGGAGGTCTGGGTGTCAATTGCCGTTTATGTGATTTCGTTGGCGTAGATGGAGAAGACGAGGATGGGGGAGAGGACATAGCCCTGTGGGAACCCTTGTGGTTAAAACTAGGTTGCTGGATTTAACCTCTTTGTGCAGAAGAGGAGGAATTCATTTCTAATAATAATTTTTCAAAAGTTTAAAGAGAGCTCACAGCGGGGGATTTCAGAACAGCCCCGCTCTTAGATTTTGCAAATACTGAAACTGTCAAATTGTTGGCTCACTCTTCACTACCCTGCACAGAGAGCAGCCCTTTTTTTCCATTTTGCTATAGTATGATGATTTGCGTTCCATACACCCCCGTTTCTAACCTGCTGAATCTCACCAACTATGGCATGAAGACATCAGAATCAGCAGTGCTTGGCCAGTTTTCAGAAAATACATAATTATATACTCTGTAATCTCAGAAATGTCACAGGGCATATATGTGGTTTTATTGAAGGTTTCACTCGATTTAATTTCATAGCTGTATAATATTGTAGCAATACTCCTGTGTTTGATAACCCTTATACACAACTCGGAGGAATTAAACCATTTCTATCCTATGTCTATCCCTCCTGCCTGTCACAGAACAATATATCTCAAGCAATGGCATATTTTGTGTATTTTCATCTGTGTCTTTCTTTTCACTAAACCATACCTATTTGCCCCAGAGCATTTTTGGGGCACACAGGTCTGATGTTATTCAAGGTTTTGTGTGCTTGTGTTGGTAGTTCAAGCAAGGCCTATGGCAAAATGATAGAGTATAAAGAAATGGCCGGAGCAGCTGTGCTGGAGCATCTGGAAGCTGAACACACTCATCACACAACTCAACCACACTGCCACTGGGTCTAGCATGGCTTCTGGGCTCAGGTCATCATGGTGCTGAGATCTCACAATTGTTTTACCAGCAGAAAAACACTGGATGAGAGGGGAGGTTTCCTTGTTTGTTTAGCCTAGTCTTCAACTATGCTGCTGCCAAACCTTGTGACTGACTGACCAGCATATTTTTCGTGTTCAAATGGTACTTATCCACAATAAAGATGATTTAGATCATACTGAAAACAAAATATTGCAATTATGTGTTTGTAAACAAATTTTGAGGAAATCAATATATTTGCAGTAAATTAATGAGTGAGGGCCACACAAAACCTTCCTTTTTTGTTACATGATGATTCTAGGTGATGTTGCTGCGACATGCCAAAATTATCAAGTTGTTTGTTTGTTGTTGTTGTTTTGCATAGCCTTTACTGCCTCAAGGGGGTTGAAACAATAAATTAAAATGACACCCGTATCCCTTAGTGCTTGCACTTTAAGTAAGAACAAGACCTCCATCCCAACACCCCAAAACGTGTGTTACATTTTTTTGTGACTCCTTTGTATTTTGCCTCCGTCTCTCTCTCAGGAACCTACCAAGGCCAGTGGCTGGGTGGGATGCGTCATGGCTACGGCGTGCGGCAGAGTGTGCCGTACGGCATGGCGGCTGTCATTCTCTTCCCCCTGCGCACATCCATAAACTCCCTCCGCTCAGAGCACAGCCACGGCCCTCCCGCGGTGCTGGAGGATGGGACAACCACCACGCCTACAGACGGGATGGTGGCTGGGCTGGCAGGGAGCCCAGTGGGCCGAGGCGGGTTTGCTCTCACAGCTCCAAGCGAGGCCGACCGTCAGAGGAAGAGAAAGGGCCGCTTCCGCCAGTCCATCCTGAGCGGCCTGAAGCTGCGGCGCTCAGAGTCCAAAAGCTCCCTAGCCAGTCAGCTCAGCAAGCAGAGCTCCTTCTGCAGTGAGGCTGGCATGAGCACCGTCAGCTCTGCAGCATCTGACATACACTCTAATGCGAGTGAGAGTGAGCAGGGTGCCCCGGTAGATGCCACCGTCACTGAAACCTATGCCGGCGAGTGGCGGAGCGACCAGCGGGCTGGCTGGGGTGTAAGTCGGCGCTCGGATGGCCTGCATTATGAGGGTGAATGGGCCGGGAACAAGAGGCACGGGTATGGATGCACAACCTTCCCTGATGGGACTAAAGAGGAGGGCAAGTACAAGCAAAATGTGCTAGTGAGCGGCAAGCGCAAGAACCTGATCCCACTGCGGGCTAGTAAAATCAGAGAGAAGGTGGATCGAGCTGTGGAGGCTGCAGAGAAGGCTGCGGACTTTGCCAAGCAGAAAGCCGAGATTGCCATGTCAAGGTAAGAATTTCTCTCTCAGTAGTGGATGTAGACGACAGGCTCATGGGTTTGAATCAGTTGATATCAACTTCTGAATCAACTTTTATATGATGCAATTAAGTACTGTAGTCCTACTGTAGTGGTACTGTAAGTACTTAAAAGAATTGTAGCCTTGACTGTATGCATGTTCTAGCCTCTATTTCCAGAAGTCTCTATTCTGGGGCAAAAATTTGTTACCATAACAGTCATGGCTCATAATGGTAACCCTCACTTTTAACCTCTTGGCTTCCATGTCGGTCTGTTTTGTTCTTGGAATGCAGTTTTGTCCAATCTCCAGTGCTGAAATGAAGACACAGAGTCATGAGCAGAGTCAAAAAAGACTCAAACCTGTTTTTTGGGAGCTTGCATATAGTTGATATTGTCCAACAATGTAAAACTATATGCAGGCTCCCAAAAACCTCATCTTTATAGGTAGAGTGCAGAACACTCTACCTTTACACAGGATCAAGTGAGACCTGCCTAACTATTCAACAAACACACATAATCAATAATAATCTGTCCTGCTGTGATGAAGAGGTTGTGGCCTGTGTCACTGCTGTGTTTGTACATGTCACGTTTAGGATGAGTCATGCCCGAGGAAAAGCGGAGGCAGCTGAAGGAGTAGCGCAGAAGGCCATGGAGGAGTGTCGACTGGCCCGGATTGCGGCCAAAGAGCTCTCTCCCTCCTTTCACATCTATGGGAATGGTGAGCTGACAACACCAGTAGAATGGCAGCAAAGTTGTAATACTTTTAAATTCAGCTTTTGCCCATCATTCCTGCATCATATGAAATATCAGTATTAGTTATATGGCATGGAAATGAATCTCCATTTTGAGAATAAATTTAGGAGCATAGTAGTTCATGATGATCAACATGCATCTTTGAAGGGTGCTGCTAATGCTGAAATTTATAGTGTTCACTTTCTTCATTTTGCCAAGAATTGTATTTTTAGCAGGGTGGAAAACCCTCTGAAACCACTTGTTATCAATTAACCAAGACTAGTGAAATTCTTTTAGTGGTAGCAGCTCTTTATGGCACCTATTCAGTGGTAGGGGAGTCTTTCAGTGAAGAATTAATTTGCAAAAACATAATTGAATAATTAATCGAATAAATAAAATGTGCAAAGAAAACAGCATTTCAATACAAGGTTTTTATGTAGCTGCAGCTATATCGTATTGGAACATCACAACAGGAACATCTATCTATCTATATGTGTGTGTGTGTGTGTGTGTCTAAGTTAAATGAGATTATATTTATTATTCTAAAAATTCAAATATACCTCTAAATGTACTTTAGCCTTTAATTGTGATTGCCTGTCTAAGATTAAGTTTGTACACATCCTTACTCTCCTTCTTTTGTACCCCTGCATGCTAATAACACTGCAACATGCAGCATATATCTGATGTAGTAGCTGTGGATTGGTGCCAAGTCACTTCATTTGTGCTATTCTCCAAATGTTTTTTCTAGGGCTCGAATGTCAGAGGCCCAAGCACCAGGACGCCAAGGACAAAGACCATGAGGTCATCTCCACAGGAACAGACAGTCCAGAGCTGTGCACTCCGGACACCACGCCGCCTGTAATAACACCTGATCTCAGCCCTGTGCTGAGCGTACCTTCCTCGCCCCCCCGCAGCCCACCCAAGCACACCCATCGTCCCAGAAATGCTTGCTTCATGCGCCAGAGTGCTGTGGATGACCAGGGCGTGGCTGAGATCCAGGTGCTGGTTGAGGGGCGGGGAATGGATCTGCCAAGGGGTGGAGCTAACACTTGGACAGATGATATGTATCCAGACCGAGGAGGCAGCAGCCGCTCCACTACACCTTCTCTCCTGGAGGAGCAAGAGGGCCAAATTAATGGCCATGAGCAAGCCCCTTTGCCCAATCACAAACCACGGGAGAAATTGTTGTCTAATCACAAGTCCCGGGAGCACTCTTCTTCCTACAGAGCCTGGGAGCACTCCTTGTCTAACCAAAAGTCCTCCAAGCATGCCTCTTCCAATCACAAGTCAAGGGAGTACTCCTCCTCCAATCACAAAACATGGGATCATTCTTCCACCAACCACAAGGCCTGCGAGCATGCCTCTTCCAATTACAAGCCGCAGGTGCACATTTTATCCAATCACAAGGCCTTGGAGCATAACATGTCCAATCACAAGACTTCTGAGCATGCTTCTTCCAATCACAAGTCCCAAGATTATATCTCCTCTAATCACAATGCAAAGGACCACGTCTCTTCTAGCTACAGCCCTCGAGAGCATGTCTACTCCAACCACCATCCAAAGCAGCACATCTCCTCCAACCACAAGCTTAGCGAGCATGCTTTGGTTGACCAAAGGCTTGACGGCCTCACCGGGGGCTGGACTGCTGAAAGCACCCTTAGGTGGAGCCCTGCCCACTCACGCCTCACAGAACAGGATGAGGAGAGGATGAGTGACTATACAGTTGATATGAGGCTTCAGTGCCCGGACTCGCAAACGTCCAGGGGGCTAGGCCAGGAGTCCCCGGGCCCCAAAAGCAACAGGCTGCGGTCCCGAGGCCTACGGCCAGTAAGGGAGGGATCGATGGACTCTGTGCAGATGCTGGACAACCTGAATGTGGGGGCAGAGCTGGAGGAATGGCCGCTGCACAGGGACCTCACCCTCTCGCCACCCCTTAAGTCTCAGCCCATCACACTGGAGCAGGAAGGAGAGCATCTCACCCTCAAATCAAACTCAGTGAGTCATTACAGTTATGTAACTATGTGTCTGCAGGTTTTTGTTCCATCCTAACACTACTCCAATTGATTTCACCGATAAGTTCCTCATCTCTATTTAAAGGTGTGCTAAATTCATGAAAAGAGCTGTTGTAGGGATTATTTAAAATGAAAATCTGCAGACTCCTGGCTATCTATGGCACATGATTTCAGACCCCTACCCTTTTATCAACTTACTCAGACTGAGACAAGATATTCAATACCATTTTCACCTCTATACGTCCAGTGGTTTGGTTCCTGTGGATAGCATTTTGTGTTCGCTTAGCATAAAGACTTGAAGTCTATGGGAGTCATTAGACTAGCTTTGTCAAAGTGAAAAATTGTACCCACAAGAAATTTGGACACAGACAGCCCAAAATGATGCTCTCCATTTTTCCTTTAAACACTATGTGACAGGTAGCTCACTCAATCTGCACCCAGTGGTGTAATGTTTTGATTGACATCTCCAATAGTCCGGTTGAGGTGCTACATTGAGGGAACATTTCCAGAATAAGATGTTCTAATCTACAGCGAGCTAGTGATTCCAAAAACACACAATGATCTAGCTATTAAGTTACAACAAATATTGTGATAACATCTGTTTATTACAACCATATTTGATCCCTGGCCCATTATTTTGCCAGCTGCTCAGCTACTGTGTAATCAGTTGCAACAGTTAAGTCTTTGACTCTAATTTCCATTTGCTAGGGTTACCGGGGGGAAAAGAATGCATGTTTTTTTTCTTCTGTTTAATGAATTAGTGTGAGAACTGAACTAATTGCCTCTTTTCTCTCATCTTTTTTCCTAGGGCTCCAGCTCTATTCTGGTGGTTATGGTCATTTTACTCAATATTGGAGTAGCCATTCTTTTCATTCACTTCTTTATTTAAGCTTATACAGGTATGATCTACTAAGACTTATTGATACCTACCATATATTATATTATTACCTACTGAGACGGACATTCTGCCTATTCGACTGGAGCCCACAGCCCAAGTGACGGACACAGCAAAGCCTTTCTATTGTTGCTACTGATCTTTTCACCTTTGTTGAAGCCCTTTTAGTTTATATGACAACACTATTCCTTTTGAAATGCCGATTTTGAGCTTGCAACCATAGTAAAAGGTATTTGATAAGTGTCATAAAGAAAGCAAAGAGTGCAGCTTTAAAATAGTGTGGTATAGTAGGATACATGTGCATGGGTGTTCATCGCCTACTGTTAATTGGACTGGAGATGGCACAGGCAGTTCTGCCCATTTTTCCACTCTAGACAAGAACACAGCAACCCCTTTGTTCCCACATACCATGACCACCATTGGACATGCTAGCCAAGAGCATGGCGAACTCACTCCATCCTAAACCCAACAGACAATAACCCCTTTTGCCTTTTACCCCTTTTCCCTTTTGCCCTGTCCACCACTCTCAATCCCTATTAGCACTATGCGCTACAGAACTATGCTGCAACAGTAGATCCATTTTTAAAGGGCTCCGTCATTATTCTTTTCTTTTTCACCATGAAGTACACAAACACACACAACCATTGCATGAGGCTGTGTAGAGTTTAAAAAGTGCATTTTCTATCCCTTTAACATCACTGTTCTGTCTTCATTTGTACACACTCCATCCAGATGACCACTTCTGCTCACTGCACCTGTTGGCAGAGATTTGGGATCAGTGCCATTTCACATCCAATCAAATCATAAAATCTGACAGTATCAGATTCACGTGATTCATGAATTGAAAATCGGCCACAACACACTCTAACGGCTTAGATCCATGAATCTAATCTGGAGTCATTTCCTGAATTTATTGTAAATGAAGTGGGATTTATGTCAACCCGACCACTTACACATCAGCACACATCCAATCTCAATGCCACTTCGCACGCACACAGATGCACACATAATACACACATAATATACATTTAACTACTGACATATTGAGGAGGATTCAGCCTTGCCCCTTTGTACAGCTTTGAGACTGTTATGTTATAACCACTAATTCTAATATATATGTGTATGTGTCATTATTATTCAAGTTTGTTACTTTTTGCAGTTTGCAAGACAGAGAGAATGCTGAGTGCCTCGTATTTATTCATTTTTTTGTCTCAACTTTATTTAACCTCAACCCCGACCCTTGATAAAACACCCCTAGTGGGCACGCTAAGGGGAGACGATTAACCTTCACCATGAAGAAAGGTGACCCCCA
>OMLB01055669.1:47949-88068 GCA_900302555.1 Myripristis jacobus
TATATATTTTATTTTATTTATTTATTTATTTTTTTTTTTTTTTCCGAAAATACCAGGCATTTATCTGAGAGTGTTCTTGTATTCTTGTTCCAGCTGGTCCGCATCGCTAAGGTTCTTGGGACTGATGAGCTCTTTGGCTACCTGCACAAGTATCACATAGAACTGGACACTCGCTTCAAAGACCTGCTTGGCCAGTAAGTAGCAGCAGGGGCAGCAAAGTGTCAGGCTGCCGCAGTCAGAGACACTCTGAAGATTGCTTCTACTTTTTGTCCAAGCGAATGTTCACATAAAACCTGTATCAGCAGAAAGTCATTCTAATTTATCCTTAAACTCAGAGGTGATGTCTGTCTCATACATCACTGGTCTGACTGATAGCTGTTTCTATGATTCAGGCTGAACATTGCCTTCTGATATAAGCGGCAGGGCCCGCGTCACATAAATGAACAGCTTGGTGAAAGTAGTATTGCGTTAGGTTGACAAAATATCCTTTCTGAAAACTGGGAACAAGCTGGTTTTCTGACGTCAACTTCTGATTGGCAAGCAAAAGTGACAAAAGCGTTCCACTAAGTAAAAACAGTCACTCACCTCAACAGTATTGGATGGACTAGCAAAAATATCAACATTCTCATTCTGTTGTATAATTGATAAGAAATGCAGAGATAACTGAATAAATAACATTTTTAAACTGTACTCTCCATCATTAAATGTGAGAAGCACAGATCACCAAAAATGGCTTACTAGCATTTTAATATTTTGATTTTGTTAGCTTTTAAAAAAACACTGAACTTACACATAGTTTTTGTATTGTTATCTATCTGTATATATTTATAGATATATAAATAGACTTAATTCTACATTCTTTGGTAAATTGTTCCCACACATTCGGCCTCATGGAAAAACAGCTTGTCTTTGTCTTAGAAGAATTACTGTAACCAAACCATGCTTGTTTCTTACCCATTTTAAAATATAAGGCTGTCAGCGTGTGGATTACAGCTGTCATCTTACTTCATTTTACAATAAATGAGAGTGACTGTGTCAGGTTCAGTCGTCTGAAGTGCTGGCTGTGTGTGCAGGCAAACCAGAAAGCGCTGGGAGCAGTTTGTCCAGACGGAGAACCAGCACCTGGTGAGCCCTGAAGCCCTCGACCTGCTGGACAAGCTGCTGCGCTACGACCACCAGCAGAGGCTGACTGCTGCTGAGGCCATGCAGCACCCCTACTTCTGTTAGTACCACCTTCATATGTCTGCCATTAGTGAGGTCATGGAAATATACCCATGATGCTCTGCAAGTTAAAACAGCTACTACCACACTGTTGGAATAATGTGCTACTGTAATCAGATTACTTTTCCTGGTAACACTCCCAAAATTCCTTCCAGTACCCAGCTCTTGGTCGCCTGTTTAATTTGCCTCATGCTGTTGTAGATAATAATATTAATGATGTGTTTGTCCTGCAGATCCTGTGGTGAAGGAACAAACAAACACCAGTACGGATGGCATAAAGGCAATAAGCAGTTCAAATGCAACATGATAAGCAGAAAGGAGGTAATGCACAGCGCACAGTTTGTTTCTGAGACAAGCATTCATTCCCAGTTCAACATGTATCTCTGATATGTTCTTCTGGGCTTGTTGAAGAGCTGAACTTACAGCCTGCATGAATTTCCACACATCCACTGATACTAGCACTGCTGTACCACAATGCTCATACTGTTCATAGGGATGTGAAACAAGACTTTTTTTTTTTTTTTTTCGACCAGTTCAATATGAAACTGGATACATAGTCAGCAAATCAGTATAGAAAAGATTTTTAATCAGGTCAGCAATGTGCATAAGCAATAGCACCTGTATAAAATAACTGAAACCTGTGACCAGTTGCATTTTTGTCTGGGAGATAATGTAGGCTGCCTTTCTTTGATATCTCTGTGTCTGCTTAATTTTACATTATATCAGCAATGGTAAAATTAAACCCATTGCTAGAAATGTGAATGACCATGTCACCGAAAAAAAAAAAAGATTGGCTTAATCAGTTGTTATAAAGATATAGATACAATGCGGTGGAAGTAAAAGCAATTGTTTCCTCACTGATTTTCAGTAGAAAATATGAAGGAAGAAATAAAGATAGCATATCTTTGCTGAATAGAGGTTGTAGCCCCAAATCAGATCAATAGTCTTTGAATGTACACAAAGTGTACAAATACATACTGGAAGTTCAGTGATGTCCCAGAAATCAGGGGTCAGACTAGTTCAGGTGCTGGTGCCCAAAAAATGATCTCAGCTACATTTGATTTGCCCATTACTTCTCTAAGATGCATATACAATCATAAAGAACAGAGGTTGATCTAGTATTTGGGCTCTGATTATTCTTTTTTTTCCCCCTAATCTATTCAGGAAGAACCTTTGTTACCTCAACTTGACCTTTTCGTGGCAGAAACCTCTGCCTCCACATCAACAGCCATATTGGAGCAAGATGTCAATTTTGCAGCATACACAAACACACACGGATTAATCTAACCCCTTATAAAACCCGGGGAGTCAGAGCAGCTTGGTCTGAATCAAAAATGAATCCGATCTGAGCTTTTTGAGGTGCCCCCTGGTCCCTCCAAGGCTCTCTCCCTGCACCACCTTCAACCTGTTTTTAAAACGAGCAAAGTGACTGTTGTTGGATCTGTATCAAGCCAGTGTTGTGCTGTAAGATGTGTGTCCGTCATTATGACGCTGTGGTGACCTGAGATCCAGTTCCAGGTGATAGCACTGAGTGGCATGGAGGCTCTTTTCTGCTATGGATACAAACAAATGCTATATTGAAAGAGAATAAACCATTTTTATTTAAATACATGTGCACTTGACTGTTGTTTTTGTTGATTAAGCTTGTACGTATGACTAATACAGGAATAGCTTTATGATAAGAAGAGACTTGTAAATGTTGTGTTATTTCTCTCAGCAAATCTTTCAATTTTAGTTCAAGGTTAAGCCAATAGTTCCACTGGTTAAGTCACCTTTTGAAAAAAGATGGTTATCCATCTTTTGTGAAAGCTGTCAAAGCAGTCTCTAGCATCATGACTCAGGTTAACTCTCCTCTCTCTGTGCCTGAAGTTGGATGGTTTATTTCAACAGTAGGGTTACTTTGCTTACTGCCTAATTTTCCAGATTGGTGAATTAGCATGGAGACGTCAGTTTTATCACTTCTGAAATGATGGAAACCTTAATTTGACAAAAGGTTCCTGAATAGTTTAGGGTTCATATTCTTCTGCCCTATAGACATCTTAAAGAGGGAGAGACTGACTTGTTTAAACAGAGCCCATAAGTTAGTCAAGTAAACAATACCGATATTCACCATTAATGTATCTTGATGATTATGTGGCCTGATGATTTCATTATCACTGAACCAAAAAAAGAAGATCCGGGTAATTTTTGATTCTGTGTCTTGGAGTACTCTCCAAGTTTTTGCTGTTGAGAGGAAGGGGGAAAGGGCTGAAAGCTGCTAGTGAGGGTAGCTCACCTGGATAGTTAGTACTGTGGCTTAACCGCTCCTGATCTAATCTACCAAACTGAATGGTTGTCCTCGAAGGCAGTTCTAAAGGTTAAGCAACGTCAATTTTTGTGCGTTTTGAAAACAGAACACCATGTTCATTATTCCAAGTGTGCACTTTTGTTTTTAATAAATAAATTGGAAATTCAAGATGATTTCCAAAACATAAAACATTGTGCAACATTCGTGCAATACAAATAGGTGCATTCGTTTAGGCAAAACAGGGCTGTGGTTTGTCACCTGTCTGGTTAAAAGCCAACGTGGTCAGCAGAAAGCAACCTGCTCAAATTGAAAGTCTTATCTGCTTACCAAATGGCTAAATTGTAAACACAGCAGAACATATTTTGGAGTTAACATATTACTCATTTGAAATGTCAGTATTCAAAATATCACAGAAGTAAAGTTCACATTTTTGGACAAATGTCTGTTTAGTTAAAAACTGGATCATACTATGCCCCTGCCCACATCCTTTTGCTGTGAGCTGTTTTTACAGTCTATAAGTGCTAACTGTTCACAGATGGCTTGGCCCAAGCCACTAAACGAATGCCCTCACTGACGTTTAAGTGATAAACACGTTATAATGCAGCCTACAAATAATGGCTAGCTACAGCAGATGAGTTCTACACCCATCAAAGGCACGCCCACAACAACCCTGCTTTCTCCTCAGCCAATAGCCCACATATCTGACAACTTGGAATGAGAAAGCTATGGTGATTGGCCGGCTTTGGCTGCCTGTTGTATAGGTCAACAGTGTATTAAAGATGCCACGTTGGCACAATATCTTCAGCCGTCTGCCATGTTAGCGTTATGAAAAAAAGTTTGGTTGCCACGCAAGGGGAGCTTGGGGACGGGTCACATCACAGTAGCACTGATATAGAAAGACCACCAAGGACACTTAAGACAGTAACAACACGGCTGATTATCTTCTTAGTAACACTGAGCAATATTGTAAAATCTTCCCAGGAATATTTTAATACTTGACTGAGTCCATTGGCACTTGATATTTGAAAGAATATTGGTCTCAGTTGACACTTTCCCAGGGTTTTTGAAATTGTGTCCTTGGTGTCCTTTTCCAAATGCAAACAATCTAAGGCATAAAACAATGTACTCTACAAAAGGGCAGGTATAAAGCTAATACCATAGACATTCAGTCTGTTTTCTGAAAAGAAAAACATAAATAATTGCATAAATAAAGCATATGATTATGAAGGTTTAAAGCTGTACAAGACACATTAGCATAGTCCTGTACAGGCACTGGATGCAGTGATATTATGTGTGCACCAAAATGTCTACATATGTAATGTTGGTTACATCCTAGAGTTGCAGTATTGAGGTAACTTCATAGTGAGAGTAAAGGCAAGGGGAACTTGGGGAGCACTTGTACAGTACTTGGCTCACTGTAAAAAGCCACACAGACATGCATTAGACAAAGGTGAAAATGTAGATAGAGGTGATAGTGTATATGTCCCGTAGTTGATATCATTCAAGTTTTAAAAATCACCCAAATAAAGCATTGGTTTTATTATGTTAGTGATATCGAGGGCGCCAAATGATATGAGTTCAGATGTGATCTAGATTCCAACGTCCTCCACAGCTTCATGTTCTTGTGTTGCTGCAGCCCTGGTCGCAGATGTTGAGTGGAGGCTGGGTGAGAGTCAGGGTAAAAGATGTTCCAGCTGGGCATCATCCAGTTCATTGACAGTGACGATGTGGTCGAGATGCTGCAGGTACCGCTCCTGGTCTTGCATGAAGTGCGGGATCCTGGTCCTGCGAAGCACCGCCAGATGCCGGAGCCGCTCCACGTCTTCATATGACACCTGTGTGATGGAAGCTAGGGCTATTGGTATGTTTTCATGAACAGCGTAACCTGGCTATCAGCAGTATCATGGTTAGTTTCTGTCAGGTTAAGGTCTCTGTGGGAACCTTTCACACTCCACTGCAAGTATCTACATTGCCATGAAGAAACCAGTTTTACCTGTCCATAAGATCAAATTGTTCAGCAGCAGAAATCTTTAGTAGCAAGAAAAACATTAAAGGCGATGTTTGTTGAATCCAGCAAAATGTCTTTGGCAAAATATGTTGACCAACTGTAAACAATAAAAAATAAAATAAAAATACAAGAGAAACACTGAAGACTATCTGCAAAAATACCAAACTATCCTTAGAACAACTATCCTGTTGCATGTATCAACTCTCTGCTTGAACCTCTGTCTATCTGTGGATTCACACATCAAGTCATCTGTATCTGCCTTACCTGCTTATATAAGAGACTGTTGATTTTATCAGGAGGATAGCAGACATAATAAGAGTTGAATGAAGAGTGTTTCCTGGTAACACTAGACACAGAGTGTTTATATATCAGCATTCAACGCCAAGGACGACTGCCAAGTTTGTCACATTGTCGGAAGGACAGACGCCCTAATGACAGTCCACCTACTGGCTTTATTTTAGTTTTGGCAGAATATGTGTTTGGATGTATTTTAAGTTTGGAGATGACTATTATTTACAAGTGGGGAGTATACTGTAGCACTGGGCAGCCCTCTAACACCAAGTTAAGATAATCTGTATGTGTGTTTTTTTTTTGTTTTTTTTTTTAGGGGAGATTTGTGTATAACCCTACTGAAAAACCCTTTTTGAGTAATATCGTGAAATGAGTCTGCTATATTGTAAGGTGTGCTGCCTTTTTGATCTACTTGCTTTTGCTAGTATACTGCATGTGAAAGATGCTAATCTCAGGTTTACTGTGAAGTATGATGTGGCATTTGCACATCCCTGTATAGGAAATAAATAGGCAGAAACACACTACAGATGGCAAACAGCTTCCATCCTATGCCACTGAAGAGAGGCCTTCCCAAAAGCCAGTTTCTTTAGACTGAGGGCCTACTCACATTCGTGCTTCAGCTCGATACGGAGCAACTGGGCCTAATGTGAGTAGGCCCTGAGACGCCGTTGCCACACCGCTGAGGACGACAGAGGAAAAACCATGGAGCAAAGGCTTACAGAACATGGTTACTGCAGTGTGTAGATACAGTGCTTGAAAAAACATTGGTTACAAAAAAGTGTACCCAGAAAGAAAAATCATGTTCAGCACCACCTATATCCCTCAGACACACCTACTTGGTGGCATCACTGGCATATTTTGCCATCAGATCCCACAGTGTCAGATGATCTGAGAGTACTCCCTCTTGTGGTATAGAGAGAGGGGCACAATTTGAGAGTCAGGTTACTACATGCCAACAGTGAAGCTAAAAAAAGAGTCTTTTACACCCTCTTTGGTTGTTAGAGGCTGCGCACATTGTAACAACATGATCAAGCGCAGTTATTTCTGTCATCCACATTGGGAAAAGATTCTGTATTAGTGATGTCAAAACATGCACTACAACTTATGTAAAATATATGATAAAATGTCCCTGTGGTCTGGCGTATATAGGCAAAACATCCTGTCACTTCAGGCAAAAAAAAAGGGAACATAAATCCTCTATTAGAAGAAATGACAGAATATCATGTGGCAGCAAACTTTAATTATTGCACACATATCTTTTAAAGTTTGCCATGTCAAAAAAATCAAAACACAACATCGAGGTGGTTATGTGGACACTATTGACAGAAAGAAGTATATTGGATCTACACACTATGAACCCTGTTATTGGGTAATTTAAATGATACCATGACAAGTTATGCTACATTAGACATGTACATGATTCTCTCCCTTTGTTCTGATATAGTTTGTGCTGTAATATCTAAGAAAGTCTGTATTGACCGATGTCCCATTACTTACACAAACAATGCACATATATGATGTAAATAATGTGCATTTTAGTTCTCTTTGGGTGGTGCTTAATAAACATATCAGTCCAAGAAGCAGTGTTCATTTTCAATTTCTCTAATTTCTCACTAGTTCTCTTGGAGAAGCCTGATATGGAGCAGTGCCACCAAACTCACTGTGTGTTGTGCAATTATACAAAGGTGCGAAAACAGTGTTTTGACTGACATGAAGGTGAGTAGTTAATGACTAAATGTACCTTTTTTTTTTGGCTGAACCATACTTTTTAAGATGAACTATTCCTTTAAGTTGCAATTCTTGTATGAAAGGTGCTATACAAATAAAGTTTTATTATTATTATTATTATTATTATAAGTTACTTATTTGGACAAACCATAAACATAGCCATTCTAAATAACTGTTCCAATTTATTTTCTAAACTAAAGTACTATGGGCTTCATGTAGGGAGGGGAATCCCTCTTGTGCACTTGTTTACATCTAGCAAAACCTTGTTTGAGAAGTTCCTGACTAAAACAACACAAGATAATCTCATAGGAGACGAGACTAAGCTTGATAAAATATTAGGGAATAGGGAACTGCGCTTTGTAAACTGTATTCTCTGGTAATGGGGCATCCCAGTGGCTCACCTGGCAGAGTGTGTGCGCCATGTATTCAGGCTAAGTCCTTACCAGAGCAGCCCAGGTTCAATTCCGAGTGAGCCCTTTGCTGCATGTCGCCCCCCCCTCTCTCCCTGCCTTTCCTGTTTCTGACTGTTGGATGATAAACACCTACTGTGGCATCAGGGATTGGGTGTGGTCAAATTGGCAAGATGGCTGAAAGTTTTAGCCTCTACAGAGTCATGCAGCAGAAGTTGTCTGCCACATGTGATTTGGCTCTGACTCATTCTCTAAAAAGGGAAGTGTATGGGATCGTCATATGACAGCACTGAGACCAACCTTGCCCAGAGAGGCCAACATCTTGAAATCAATGGTCCTCCGATGCCGAAGAATCCTGAGGATCCCATCCAGATAAACCTGGTCTTTACTGAAGCAACCTGGAGCATTACAAGCACAACATACATTATACATGGGGAATAAAATGTAGAAAATCGGGCAACTGAATTTTCACTTGTGAATTGGATTTCAAATTCCTGTGATACTGAGTATTTCTGCAAGCACCATAGACATGTATCGTTGCTCATGGTAAGTATGCATGGTCACCTGGCTTGGAGGTGTCCGTCTGTCCCCTTTTGGCGCGCAGACAGTACTCCCAGCGCACAGCCGGGTCCTGGACAAAGCGGGCGATATGACTGAAGAGCTGGCTGAAGCTCATGCTGGCGGCGTGATACACCGTGTAGTAGAGCAGAGCTGCGCGCCAAAGGTAGGGCTGTTTCCGTAGCAACACACTATGCAAGCTGGCCAGGCCCTCCTCTGTGGGATTGGCCGGTTTAAGGCCAAACTGCTTCCTGCCTGCTGCAGTAGCCCATGGTTGCAGATTGTTATTGACCCCTCGCAAATAATGTGTGCCTGAGAGGACAAATAGGACAAGAAAAAAAAAAAACATTGCTAGCTTGACTGAAATGACATCTACAGCAAAATCCATGATAAATTCATAAAAATCCGCCCTAAAGGATGTTAGAAAATAGTTACTGGTATGATATGGTTTGCATTTCTGGGCCCATTTTGTTGTTTAGTGTATTCTTCATATTCCTGTGTGCTGCCTAAATATAGATGATGCAACTTCACAAAGATATTTCCAGCACAGCCACAGTGGTGTAGCAGAACAGTTTTCAGCTACCCCTTATTATCAGTGGTAAACATTAGGTTTTGGTGTGTGTCCATCAGAATCCAAGAGCAAAGGCTTCTTTCTAGAGCCGCAATTTTGCACCAGCTTTCAACAGTGATGCAGGGAGACATTCATCATAGAAGAAGCAGAGACAATGATCTCTCCACTAACATTAGTTTCAATAGACAAGAATTCAGTGCATCCACAAGAAATGAACAATGGGTATAGCTCTTGCTTTTTTTTTTTCAGAGAGAAACCTCTCACCTGCCTATCACTACTGCTCAACCCACCCACATGTATAGGTTTCCCAAGTTTCAACCATGCTCAGAAAAGGGACATTGTTGAAATGCATTCAGGTAAACTTAGAAAGTCATAAACTGAGGCAGGCTGAGGAAAAGCAGGTACACCATGAAAGGAAATTCCAGCTCTTCATCAAACTGCTGGAATGCCCTGAACACCACAGAGAGTGTAAGAGTATCCACATCACTGCAATACAGCCACTCTGACTGTTTTTAGACTCAACATGATAAATACGGCATTTGGTGCTTTGAGACATTGTAAATGTCTGTTCTACCCTATACTGAAGTGTTTAAAGTGACAGTTAACCTTAAACAACATCTGACCCATGGAACATCTTGATTCTAAGTCTGTAAGTCAAACAGAGGTCCATGTAAAAAAGCCTGTGACCCAAGGAGTCTGAATTTTCTGAATTTGCCACGGCATTTGGGCAAACAGGCTTCTTGTGAGGTTCGAGGCATTATGGTTACTTGAGTGTTTTTGCAATTCTGCAAGCCTAAAACCCAGAAGTGCACAAAAAGCCAGTTGTGCCTCCGGTGGATCGCATGTAGAACCGAAAGTGACACATTTTAGTCTGCAAGGCTCTTATTGGATTACTTGACATATGTTTTTCTCTAAGCTTCAGTTTGAAAATGTGGTGGAACTGCAGACTTTCAGCTACAAGGTAAGCCTTGAATGAACTTTTTTTTCTGTGGCTTCATTGCTGACTGCAGGACAGGCACTTGTTCAATGGATCTGAAATTTGGATAGGTTTATAGGTTTAGGAATGTGCAGTTTCAGAGAAGCTTTGGATGATTTCAATAGCAGCAATGGCATGAAAAGGTGGACAGAGGAGGAGCTTATTGTCAGGCCGATACAAAAATTTAGAAAGCTCAAACCAGGAAATAACAACAGACTGGCTATAAAACTGTATGGTTGCAAGAAGACCTTCAATGATGACTCTCACATTGCAAATGTCAATTCAACTGCAAAAAACACATACAATATTGCATAACATAGCTTTAAGACAACTGATGCGTGACGTATAGAAAGATTGCTGTATATTTTGCTGTACCGATCTCATGTCTTAGCATTCCCTCTAGCCAGTGTTGTCGAGCTCCAGCCAGGTTTATAGTCAGAGTGGGACGGCAGCTCTCCACCATCATGACCGCCTGAGACAGCAGTTCTTCAGACAGACACACCACAACCTGAGGACGATAACACACACAGCCATACAAACATACATCATCATCATCATCTCTATGGGGAACAGTTGATTTGGTCTTTTGTTGCAAAACTGTGAGTGAGCATGAAAATTTTAGCTGGCTTGCAAGGTTACTACCATGTTACAACTACACAAAAATCTTAGTAAGTAAATCTGTAAATGATCTGAATGCAGACAGGACAACGAGAAGTTCTGCTATGTAAAGTAGATTTGCAGAAAACAAATATATTTGCATGCACATTAATTTTTTTAACACATGAAAAGCTTTCAATGCTAATACCAACATATTTATTTATTTATTCATTTATTTAATATTTTTATTTATTTATTATATATTTCATCAAGGTTTATTTGATAGGGCCAGATACATATACATTGAACATTTCATAAATATTCTGATGTCTTGTATTATTCATAACATTTACACTCAGTGGCCACTTTATTAGGTCCACCTGTACAGTCTAATGCAGTTCAGTGCAACAGCTCTGCCATAAATTCTACCTTTTAAGAAAGTTTATAATGTTCAGTTTTTGTTGACACTGTAGAGAATGTGTGAATTTAATTCTATGTTTATCATTAAGGTTGCAGTTTGCAGAGCTCTTGTACAAGACTACATTATAATGAGAGGTGTTTCTAATTTTTTGTCCTCCCTATTTATATACATGAGGTGGGACAGAATAGCGGAAACACCTTTCAATAAAATGCAGTCCAGCACAACAGCACCACTAACTATGAGCTCAATGCCAAACATAGAATTGGATGAACACCTCTATTACTGTGACAGAAAGAAAACCTGAGCGCTATAGGCATCAGAAAAGGAATCTTTATGGCAGAACAGATGGATTGTATTTGATTGTGTAGGTGGACCTAATAAAGTGGCCACTGAGCTCATTTGCAAAATCTGCCCCTAGTTGTGCCATTGTTGAAACAGTTATATATTAAACATCAACACAAGAAACGCAAAGCAAAGTAAGTTTGACTGCAAAACTGGCTAACCTTTACAATCTGCTTCAGTGCGCTGTTTACACGGCGATGCACTCACCTCTCCTACACAGTTCTCCTTCTGCAGGTATTTGCGTACAGATGCCCAAACCCGACTTTTAGGGAGCACGTTGCCTCCCGTGACCTCTTCAAAATTCTCATAGGAGCCAAACCTCCTCAATACACACTCCATGATTCCAACTGCCTACAATTAGACAGAGACACAAGTTAATGGGTTACTGGGTTTTAGGTTTGGCTATTAGAGATAATATAAGGGATGCACTGATACCAGTTTTTAAATGCTGATGCCAAGCACAAAACTTAAAGCACTGACCAATGCCAACTGATCTGATTCATTAAATTCACATGACAGTGTAGACTAAGACCTTTTGGAGAATATAATTGATATAAAATCCATCTTTTTCCTCACAATTTGAGAAATAGAGGCATGTGCCTGCAAACAAAGCTTTTATTTCTGAAATTCTGTTCAGGCTTTTGTTATAAGATATTAGTTTCAGGTAAAATCTCTAATACTGATACTCCATTTTTTCAACACCAGCAGTTTCTGTCCTGGTGCTTCCCTATTTGGGACCAAAAAGTCATAGTAAATTCCAGCAGTACCTGCTCAAGGAAGAGGCCCGAGCCCTCCTTGTATTTCTCCAGCACGCTGCTTGGCTCAGGCTGCGCATACTCAAACTGAGGCTCATACTTGTAGTCTGACTGGAAGAAAGTCTGCCTCTCCTGCTCCAGGTTCAGGGGCCTGAGGGCCACCAGCAGGCAGGGCCTTGAGGGCGAATTCAGCGGAGCGGTCCCCACCCCTTTGGCGATGTGTGGCAGGGAAGTGGCAGGTCGCATTTGCCCTTTACCGACCCGAAGTCCCAGAGAGTAGTTGACTGAGCAGGTGCTCTCACTGCGGCGCATCCAGCCTCCAGGGCCCAGGCTGGGGCTGGTCAGGCTGCGAGCTGGGGGTGAGGGGGCAGACGCACCGCTACGCCAGGGAGGCTGCAGGGTTCGCCGGTCCACCATCTGCTCTTGAGACCCCCGAAGGCGCTGGGGGGTCATCTCCAGGCTGAGGGGCCGGCGCAGAGGCAGTTTGGGCGTGGCCCCGCCCCTTGATGACCTCCTCTCAGCTACCTGGACCTGGCCTGAGTCTGGGGGCTTGGTCTGAGCCGGAAGCCCGTTGTGGGATACCTCCTCCCTTTTAGTGGCATTGCTCCTTCTCGCCCGAGATCTGGGGGCTGCATTGGAGATGCTGGTGGGGTTTTTGGGTGGATCCGATCCGTGTCCTGGCTCTAACCTGCTGCTACTCCGCCCAACTCCTTCAGCCTCAGCCCGATCCATGCAGACTTCACCTGGGTCCAAAACCATCACCACGACAGCTGCCCCTCCAGCTCCGCCTGGCTGCCGCCCAGACACTGTGGACAGCAGAGCAAGACGTGTTGCTTGTTGTTGGTGGTGGTGTGTTTACATTCCTGCTCATGTTGTTGTTTGAGGTGGTAGTAGTGTGTACGTGTAAGTGTGTGAGAGAGAAAATGTGCCTGATGTCACTCACTGCCAGCGCTTTAACAGGATTAGAGTTGAGAAAATGACTGTTTGCTGGTCAGTGGCAGTGGAGGTGTCAGTCAGACGGGTAGGTGGAGCTGCAGCTGGCTACCATGAAATTAGTCGTTTTTACAGCCCGTCACACAGAAACAGACAGAAAGCCACAGCTCCATCAAGAACAAAGGTTCTGTCACATGTGAAGCATTTACGCCTTTGCTCGAGATGAAAATGTGTTTTTATTTAGAAATGCTAAATGTATACACCAGTATGAAATGAATGGCACGAGAGTTCACACAGTCATTTTAGAAGAAGGAGGGGAAAACAAATTTTATAGGCTAAATCATTAACTATACACAAAGTGGTTCCTGTGAAGTGCTTTCTTTCATTTGTCAAATCACAGCAAGTCAAACCTTACTTACCCTGCAGTGTGTCCTGGGGCTTTTGCGCGGATTTGTAAATTCAAGCTTTTCTTTTGGTCATGACGCCTCCGAGCTCCGACTCCGCTGTGCCTGAGCCGCTGAGGTTTCCGGTGGCTGGATAACGGGACAGGGCCTGGGGGCCTGGCCTCACACACAGCCGCCTCTTCATCTACGCCCGGGCCGGCCAGGAAGCGGCGGTTGAGTTGGAAGATATGACGTGCTGCGCCGTGCCCGCCTCTCCTCTGCGTCATGACGTACAATCCGGGGGGCGGGACTACAGCCACTCACTCATTTGTATTGGTTCAGTATTTACCATAGACTGTCTATGGTGTTTACCAGACTGGACCAGAATGAATGAATGTTTGAGTGCATTGTGGATGTTTTCTCATTGCCAAATATGTGACGTGCAGTTTACTTGATGAACAAGAAGGGAAAAAGGGAATGGTAGGGATATGAGGTACAATGGACTATCAAGCGAAACAGAAAGGCAAGGCAAGGCAAGTTTATTTGTGTGGCACATTTCACATTTGCACACTACTGCAATTCAAGGTGCTTTACATAAGACGTGAAAGGACATTTAAATGCATAGAGGAGAAAAAAATCCAACACATAAAATAGAAAAATAAGACAGTAAAAAGTGCATAGGAGGTATAATGTCAAAATGCAAATGAAACTTCTGTCAGTAAGTTTAAATAAATAAATTAGAAAAGTAGACAATACAAGCAATACAAGTGCAAAACACTGTAATGTGTTTTGCTTTAAGACATACCTTATCTACCAATGATAATAGTAAGGTTGATGGTGAAGAGCACAGCATATTCACAGCATTATTCCTATTAAAAACTAATAATGCACCTCTTTATTCTAAATCAATCTGAATTTAAATGCTGCAGCCAACATCAACATGTACACTACCAGAGGAGATGAGACTGTGTATCATATCAGAGCACAGAGAGAGCAACTGGCATCAATGTCTAACCTAAATGTACCAGTTTACTGCTACTACTGTAGTCTGCCTGGGTCAGCACTCCATGTTGTGCTGCTTGTGGTGTTTCTTTGTGTGCTTTTCTAATACATTTATTATTGCAATTAGTATTTTGAATAGCCACGTCATAAATATCTAGAATGTATTATGTTATATTCAGTTACATTTTGGCACGATGTGTTAAATCACTGGAAGATATCGATTTAAAAAAAAAATCCTTAAAAATAGATTAGTAGTGGAAGTAGTCAATATGTAGCATGGCAATTAATGTTTATCCAGTTGTATCACCAAATTAATGAGAGCAGTTCATCAGATCCAAGGCAGAGGTTTTATTTAGACAGAAGTAACATCACAGTTTATAACTCTGAGCATATAATTTACTCTGTATAAATAAGTCAGAAGAAAAGAGCTACCTGTACTCACAGCAAAAACATTGAGTTGGCTGCACTCTTAAGAAACAAAACCTGCAACATCACTACACCTGAATGGAGCAAAGTCAGACTAGCTCATCTACAGGGGTTTGAACTACATCCTGAGTTTAATCTGCGAGAAGCTGTTTTCTTCACATGTTGCAACAGAACAGTTTTTTAACCAAGAAACTCCCTGATTAATATTTAAGAAGACTATGCCATCAAAGACAGAAATTTCAATCTACAAAGAAGCATTTCCCTGTCTGCCAATGACAGACATTTATAATTCATTGATAAAATGACATCACAATGTAAGATTAATGTCCAACAACAGCATGCAAGTGCACACTGGCATCTTTTCACACTTTTGACAGATGTTCAGAGTTAGTTAGATGAAGTCAGATTACTTGATCTTAGAGGTTTGAGGTGGCATTTGCAGGGAGAACTCAGGTACATATTTTTCTTGGTGCATCTGACTCTAGCACTGCAATATGGTTCACCACCCAGCGCAGCTTGGCCAAGGCACAAATTGTCTTGTTGGCAACAGTTTTAAATCTGTAAGAAACACAGTACATACAAAACATGATTAAAAAAAAAAACTCGCAGTACAAGGTAGACAGGTAGGCAAAAGAGACTTACTGTAGCACACTGCACATTTGTCATGCAAAATGCCATTATCAGTATATTCAACCTGATTAATGCAGAGCCCACCCAGTAAGGGTACATATACTTACACCACTGCTTTGGGTTTGCAGGTGCTTGAGGTCGGTGTGATCGACGTCACCTTGCATAATGGAATAGGATGTGAAGAGAATTTTACACAGCAGTCACTTTTTGTCTCTCGATGTATCACGGCATCTGTGAAGACATTCACACACACTTGTCAACAACAGAATTTGTAATACCTCATCTCTGAAATGTCTCTAGGATGGCATCTCCATGAAACCACACAGTGGCACTTACCTGAAGGTGCAATGTGGGAGAAACAGGCCAGTCCCAGCAGCACAAGAATCGTCAGCATCTTCATGGTTCCCCGGCAGAGAGAGAGAGAGAGAGAGAGAGAGAGAGACAGACAGACAGAGAGAGGTGCTTCTGTGTGGCTGAAGGTCTTCAGTCTTTTCCAGTTAGCCTTGTCTGATCTGAGCTGGAGACCTGCTCTGGGCTCTCATTATATAGAGCTGAAACACTGATGACTGACGTGAATTTCTTAGAATCATTCAAATGATGAGTTCTTCATTGTCCTGTTTCCTGTTCCTCTGTTTGCCGCAGTGCACGGTGCTATTTGTGCACTACGCAGAAAATGTGCAGTAATGTGAACAGGAATTCGACTAAAAGCATGGGAAATTAGAATGAATGAATCTGAACATATGGGCCTTCACATTGCCATGCGTTGTACAATAATGTGCATATAACTACCGACAATTAGGGATTTTTGGCTTTATGTTTCATATATAAAGCCATGCATAACAGTAGTCCAGATGAAACTTCTGGGTGCACTCTGACAGAATACCAGACCAAGGCCTCTGATGACTTTGGAAAATATTGAGGTGACCCCTTTATTTGTACTGATAATCTTTTACTCTACCAGAGTTGAGTCATGTGGAGGATGTGGAGGCCCTTTTCAAAAGCTGCTATAGGACTGCTCTTTTCCCCACTGCACAAAACAATGAAAAGCCTTTCCCACAAACAATACAGTTCACCACAGTCTATAGCGACAACAGAGGCAACACTGCTCTGCTCATGCAGCCACTAATCCATAGCTTTTTTCAGGGATGTCAGTTCACTAAACCCTAAGCTACAGCATTTAATATCAGTTGCCATCCAAACTTTCAACCCCGTGGCTATAACCCATCTCCATAAACAACTGGACCAGTGACTAATCTGAAATTATTATTATCACCAGGAGCATTTTGGAGTTGTTGGCCTTAAATTGTGGAATAGTTTACCACTAACAATTATTATCTCCTCCCTCTGTTGATATCTTTAAAACCCCTCTAAAGACCCATCTCTTTTTCATTTCTTTCTGTCTCTTAACTGTCGTCATGATGACGTGATTGACCACACTCATTTTTATTTGTTGTGTGTGCAATACTGCATGTGTGATGATTTTGCCAGGATATGCTATGCTTTAATCACTTTACTAATATCCTCTTATTTATGTCTATGATTTTATTTGATCATTCCTGTGTAGTAGTAGTAGTAGCAGTAGTAGTTGTAGCAATAGCAATGGTAGTAGTAGTAGTAGAAGTAGTAGTAACAATAGTAGTCGTTGCAGTAGTAATAGTATACTTGTAGGCAGGAGCAGTAGTAGTTCTAGCAGTAGTGACTGTGGCAGAACTAGCAGTAGTAACAGGAGTAGTGAATGAATGAATGTTTTATTATTGTGTTGTGCATACAGGTTGTATGCCTGACGAATATAAACAGCCAAGCCAGAGGACCAGAGCACAGCACACATTATCAAACAGCAGAAATAAAGGGATAAATAAAGTATCTTTCATATTCAGATTCATCAGATCATTATCAAGTAGGGCAAAATCCTAAATCACTGATGTACCATGTATTAATAACAGATCAAAGTAGATATGAATTAAATCAACCCTCTTGCCTTCCTCTCCAGGCTTTTGAAATAAAGTTTTCAGACTTAAACATATAAAAATTAAAGAACAATTCCAGTTGTTGCTCATCTAGACCCCAGCATATTTCAGGGTTTTGCTGAGCGATTTCATAGTACATCTCTCGTAGGTCGTCATACAGTCTGTACAGTACAGAAGAAAATGGGACTCACTTTCCAATTCACCCAGCTCCCACAGTTCACACAGTTTGCTCTCCTCCAGAATATTTTTGACCAACCACAAAGGCCAGAAAAATAATATTAGCTCTCAACTGTGCAACCAAAGATCTTCGGCTCCTAGATAAACGAGATGTAACATGTCATACGGGCCAAAAATTCTGTTTAATATGCATGTACATCCGTAATTTTGGCTTTAAAAGAACATTTTCGGACTAGTTTTCCACAAATTTCAGCAAGAGTTTATTTTTGATGGAGTTAACATTACAGCACAGATTATTCCTGTTGATACACATGGAGAACTGTGTAATTTGAGCAACATAAATACTTTCTCATTTACGCTGTTCTGTGCCATATTGATTAGATCCAGTAGCGATAGTAGTAGTCATAATAAAGTAATAAATAGTGGTTGTAATAACAGTAGTAATACTAGTAGCAGCAGATGTAGAAGTAGTAGTTCTAGTAGTAGTAGTAGTAGTAGCAGCGTAATATAAGTAGCAGTAGTAGTAGTTGTACAAATAGTGGTGATGAGATAGTTGTGAAATTTGTGAAACTTGGTTGACATTAAAGTGGACAGGAGGAAAGTCCCTGCTCTCCCGTCTTTCGCTTCCTCCTCGTCTAGCGTACATCAGATGAATAATGCTGCTCTTCTAAGAACAAACTTTAACTGTTTTCACAGTTATATAAAGGAGCAGAAACTTCAGAACAAAGAAGTCGGAGGCATCTGATCACATTTATTTTTGCAAGCAGAGCTGAACAGAATTAATAGAAAATGTGTAGGCTGGCTGTCAGAATTAAAGAATTAAAAGTAGCCACTACAGATTCACACACTAGCTGTCTCACCTCAGCTGGCGTTAAAGCAAAATAAATGTCAGCTGATCTCATCTCTCAAGGTACTATGCAAACTGGAGGTCCACGTCTGGGCTAAAAACCTGCCGTGGAGATTTATACCCAACCACTGCAGTTGGGATGGCTGTCTTGACTTTCAAGTTTAGCAGCGGTGAATGTCTTACAGTATCTTACAGTATTTCTTTTTCTTCCATTCTTTTTCTTACTTTCTTTCTGTAAAAACACATTCAAAATTACAATGTCAGCAGTTGACAAGTAGACTCTGTGTCTAGCCCTGCATTGCTTAACCAGGGAGTGCCAGTTCTCCTGGTTTCCTGGTTGAAAAAAAAAATCTGACGTTGCTTACATGATAAAATGGATTAAAATTCCCTCAAAAGAGGAGTTACAAAACTTACCATGAAAATGTTGATCATTAGCTGTCTCATACAGTATGTCATCAAAATTTGTCTTACATCACACCTCACAACATCGACACAAGGGCCAGGGCCATGTCCCTACAGAGTTTTTTTCCTACAGTGCAATGCATTTCAAGACTGTAGCTTGAAGCTAATAAACAGGCATGGAACGTTTTTTGAAAAGAAAGGCTCCAGAATCAGATAACTCTGAATGTGAGCCATCAACTTCTTCATCCAGTGGCTCAGCAGGTAGTGGAGGCCAGTATGATGACAGCTGCTTGTGGTATGGTTTCGTCTTTTTCAGGCCCTCTCCCTTTGTGCATAGTATGTGGCATGAAATTATCAAACCAAGCAATGGCTCTGAACAAATTTAAAAGACACCTGACAACAAATCATGTGTCACAGCCGACAAGAGCAAGTGATAATAAAATGTGCAAAAGTGACTTGGTCTATGAGTTCATGTGGACTTGCTAAAAAGATTTGTCACTGCTGGAAGAGAAGCAACTGGCAGAGATCAGGGAGGATTGCACATTAAAAAATAAAAATTTCTTGACGTGGTCTTGGACGGGCTTTTGGATGTCATAGGGGTAACCAAGAAGTAACCAGTAGTTTCAAGAAGCAATTGTTGCATTTCTGCTGCCTGTCTCCACAACGTGTTTGTGTGAACTGAGCTTCTCAAGCCCAACGTACGCCAAGAACAAGCACAGGGAGCGACTGAGGCTGTGGACCAGGAGCGGCTGTGTGCATCTCCCCGGTGTCTCAGGTTTCCCATCTATGGTAAGTCACATTTAGCAACCCCCCTCCCACCCAATAACCACTTATGGTGTGTGTTGGCTGTCAGAGGGATGCAGTAGAGTGTATGTGTATGTTTTTTTTAATATATTTTTAACTGTGGTTACTAGAGATTTTGCATACTTTTAAAGGGTGCTGTGAGTGAAAAAAGGTTGAGAAAAACAACAAGTTGGCTTGCTTTTGATTTAGCATAATCACCATGCTCTGTTGTAGACATTTTTTTTTCTTTTCTCTATCCACACCCTCATATGCCTCATATATCAGTCCACACATCTGTTTTACACTGTTTTCTAAGTTCTTAGGGGTCCCTTTTGCATCTTTCCTCCACTGGATTATGACTTGATCAGTGAGTCAGTTTCAGTTAAAAATGTTCCACAGCACATCTCAGTTGTTAGATCTTGTGAATATTATCCTGAAATAATTTGATCAGCACATTCTCAGTCTTGCATAAATATTGTGAATGATTTCGACTCCCAAGAGCTCAGATCTCACTGTACCCCACATTTAAGAATGTCTCTCATCAGATACATAATGTGTAATAGTTGCAGCTGAAGGCAGTACACAAGCTTTCCTTTTTCTCATGAAAAGGGGTTTCACGTCAGAGTTTCAGCAGAGCTCTTGCCTGGTCGTTACCAAGTAGAGCACGTTCATAGAAAAACTGTCAAACTGACGTGAGGAAGTGAAAACTGCAGGAACAGAACTGCAGTGAAAATGCTTAGTATTAAAAAAAGTATTTAAAAAAAATGCGCTTACTTTTCAGAATTTTCCCATAGAAGTATTTCTTACTATTGGACCTAGTTTTCTTTTCGTAGGGTCAATGTCTGTTTATACATCTTTCTGTCTATCGATAATAGTGATGTTTTTATTAGCAGGTCAATATTACTGCCTCATTTTGTTCATACTCACTGCTGTTTTCATCATCATTAAGGTTCAATGACTTCAGTGACAACTCCAATGGGAAATAGGTGAATATGGAGAATTTCAGCAACTTTTTACCATCAGTAGTGCTCGAGTTCCTGCGTTGGGGCATTACAGGTGAACAGGCAGAGTAGAATTACACATGCTCACTTGTATATTGACAAGATGATTTATAAGGTATTTTTCAGGACATTTTTCAAAGCTTATATAGTCTTTATGACAGTCTATAAAACAACAGCACAGCCCAACCTGAGCTGGTAGGTAGCTGGTATAAGAGCAGGTGTCCAATAATTCAAATTCTACATCAGTTTAATCTCCGGTTGGTTTGGTTGATTTGAATATGACAAAATAGCAGGCTGTCAAGTCATGTAAGTCAAGCCATGGCATACTGACGCAGAATTCCTCTGAACCTAAATATCATGTCCCAGGGAGTGGCGACTTATTTCTTTTGTATTTGTGATTCATCTTTTTTTGTTGCTGTTTTTGCAACAGGCGTATTAGTAATGTCCAGACGTCAGTGCAAATGCAGACTCACTACTTTTTAACAATTCAATATCACCACCTAGAGGCTGATATTTACACTTGTCATTCTCACCCATATCAGTATCAGCGCACCAATTAGGACCACATCATTAGCACTACATACTTTTCATTGTACAGAGTATAATACAGTGTAAGTGAGTGGTAGATCAGATGTATGTACTTACACATACATACCCTCAGGAAAACATGGCACACGCATTGTTTCTAGATTGGCTTTTTTGGAAAGTTACTATTATATGTTAGTGCTTATTGTAACCAAATGTGCCATAATAAGTAACAATACAGTCATTGTATCAAATAAAAATTCTGCCAATGCATCTGCATCAATCTGCTAAAAGAAGTAAATTTAATCATTTGCTCTGAATTTGGCCTGAGTTGATATGGAAAACTTTGATTCTAGTATTAGTTAACTTTGATTTCATTCCTAATTCTTAAGATACATAAGATATAACATTGTGTGGCTCTAACAAAATATTACTGATTGTAATTGAATCCGTTTTTTTTAAAGAAAAAACGTAATTTAATTTTAATTAATAATTTAATTTTTTGCTATCTAAAATTATTGTGTGTTTCTTTATTGAAACTTTTGGCAAAAAAAAAAAGAGAAAAAAAATCTGAATCAATCCAATAACTTCAATTGTGGTTTACACCTCGAGTCAAACTGAATTGCTCCAAAAGACTAAAATGTTCTTAAATTAAACTGCCAATGTACTGTAATGGTGAACTGAGTAGATATGCAGCTAAGCCAAAGATTCACAACCCTTTTAAGTGTTAATATTTCAAAAGAGAAAACCACCAGGATGAATTGTTGTCTTTTTATTGGTTAGGTTATCCAGCTACCTTACCTTCAAATAGTTTAAATTTTTTTTAAATAGAATCTTCAAAGAAGAAAGCATAAATGAAAGCAGAACTCAAACCCAAAAAATATCATTTAACTGAAAAAAAAAAAAAATCCAGGTTCCTTCTAAAAGTAAAACTCTATTCATGACATCAAACAAATAATTAAAATTAACACACTATACATAACTGAATCAATGAATATATAAAGACATGGGCCAGAACAAACACACCTGTGCACTCAATGATTATTATCCAGTCAAGTGAGCAGTCAGTCAAGCTTGCCAAGGCTTTCATTATCATTCAATCTCTCTGGGGGCTCCCACAGTTTCTCCAGGGGCTGAGGGAGGGCTGTGATTAGATGTGGGTGGATGCAAGTGAGGCCGTGTGGTTCCACAGGTTAGGCCGATCATGATCATGGCTTTTTAAAAACCAAAGGTGTTCTCGCCGCTGTATGCCACGTATAAAAAGCCATCTTCGTCCTTCTCTTTCTCGTACAGCTGTCCCATCGTGATGCTGAAAACAGGAACGAACACAGCGTCAGGCACATGAGCACATCAGAGTGGTAACAGAAAAATGGTTGATCCCTCTCGCACGGAGGTGTTTTAGTGTTGATGCCTAAAGTAAACACTCCTGTATGGATACACTGATCGCTCTAAGATGCACCACAGAGCGCCACTAGACATCATCCCCTCCTGTAGCCATCAGTGCCTCCCATGGTGGGTCAGATAACCCGAGGTAACAGACTGCATAACTGTACACTATTTAAACAGTTTAAATATTTAACTGTGCAATCATGTATACCTAAAGGACTTCACAATAATTAAATAATAATGCAACAACCCTGTGTATATAGGTATATATTTTACATATACTCAATTTCTTATTTCTGTTTTTATTGTTGTAATATTTTCGCAGGATTAATGCACATACACTGGGCACTTTATTAGGTCCACTTGCACAATCTAATACAACCCAATACAAATGTTCTGCCATAAAGTTTACTTCTATGATGCCTATAATGCTCAGGTTTTCTTTTTGTCACAGTAATAGAGGTGTTCATTCAATTCTATGTTTGACATTGAGCTCCTAGTTCGTGGTGCTGTTGGACTGGACTGCATTTTATTGAGGGGTGTTTCCACTATTCTGCCCCCTCGTGTATATAAATATAGAGGACAAAAAAATTGAAAAATCTCTCAATATAATGTAGTCCAGTACAAGACCTCTGCAAATTACAACCTCAATAATAAATGTAAAATTAAATTTACACATTTTTCCGACAAATGTCAGCAAAAACTGAACATCACTGAACATCGGTAGAATTTATGGCAGAGCTGTTGTACTGAATTGCTTTAGACTGTACAGGTGGATACAGTGGCCACTGAGTGAATTTAGACATAATGCACACACTTTTTTTTTTTTTTTTTTACAACAATTATTAATAATTAAAACTTTCCCTGTATGGCCTGTACAGTAAAGGTATGCTTCCTCATAATTCTTATTATCACTATTTATTTATATCACTGATCAAGTGTTTGGGATTTTTACAGGACTCAAGCGGCGACCCAAATCTCAAGCTACAGTGTTTTGGAGCTGAGATTACGGCTAAAGACGGTTTACTGTGTCAGTGACCTACATTTGGAAACAAATGTATCACACTTTTCATTTTTATGAGCTGTGACCAGCAGCTCTACAGCTCGCTCTGTCCATCAGTTGGTCCACTAAAATTTCCCCACCCTTTTCACAGCCACAGTGTTTACCCTTGGCGGGTGAAATTTGGCGTGGAGGTCGAGTGTGTGTGAACTAGGTGTGCTGTGATGTTGATGCCATTTGGCAACAGGAGGTGTAGCAGTGGGAGGGGCCTATCACAAAAGGTGCATATCTTCTTAACAGACTGACTTATCATGGCCAAACTTTGTAGAAAGACACACACACGCACGCACGCACACACATGCACGCACGCACACACTTTCATTGGTGACAGTTTGCCCCACTCCTACACCTAAGCCCCACCCACTGCCATAACTTATGGACTGTTTGTTGTGGACTCTTGCAGGAGGCATCACTGTTTTAAGTGATTGGGTTAGCCCACCATAAAGCTGAGTCCACCCTATAGCAACTACAACTTTCTACCTATAATGCTGAAACTTGCCATGGAGGTCAAGTGTTTGTGAGTTTTTGTGTTGTGTTGTGTTTTGGTCTGGTCACGGCTATTGCAAATTTGCACTTGTTACTTGTTTGCAGCATTACTGACTAGATCTACAGCCGGACTACAAGTCTTTCTCTGCTCACTCTCTTTTTCCGGCCTGGTGGTTATATATTTAGACATTATTTGAGCACAGCCAATTCTCTACTGGGCCTTCATGATAGCACTAGCTGTGGCTGCTGGATGATTTGTGAATTAGCAATAGCAAGATTTGTAATGCAACTGTAAAGGCTTTAAAGTGGCCAAAGTGCTGACCAGAAATGCTGAGTAAGGACTGACTAGTCACTGAGGAGTGTTAGGAGCATATGGGTGTGACACATAAGTTTTCCTTGGTGTTGTCAGACATGCACTGTGTTCCATTATGGTGTCTGCCTACATCTACAATTCTACCAATAAAGTAATTCAAACCATCAATAATTTTGTATGACATTAAGGTTTTCATTTTTTTCTGTTTGAATGACTTTGCTTTTTTCCCCACCAGCTGAGACATTCCCACTGTGTCTACTGTCTTAGTGTCTTAGGGCCAGTATCAGGATTATTATGACAGGCAGGCAGTTAATGTTTGGGCTTACCACTGAGTAAGAAGACTCAACCAGTGTCAAAAATTTCAATTTGAAGTTGATTTGTAACTAAGTGTGCTAAAACATACACTGAAACCAGCTTTATGCTCCATCACAAACCTCAAAAATTAAAAACAGACCAAACTCTGCAGCAGAGGTTCTGGGTGTTTCTGTTCACTCACAGCAACTTTCATACATGCAGCATGATGATCCACTGATAGGACTGCTAAACATGCTGCTCAGACTGACTGGGTGACAATTAAAATTTTATTCTGATTACAGTACCTGGATTACTATTTTGAAAACCCAATTATCAGGAGAATTTCAGCCTGATGGCCTTATGTAAATTGACTGATTTGACTGGGGTGGAAACCTCAATCCCATCATGGTCTCTGCATAAATGTAGTCAGGCATGTATTATACTGTTGTGCATAGTAAAATATATAATTTTTAAGACACAAACATCATAATATTGACCAGTGAAATTACAAAATTGGACAACAATCAGGATTACACCTGGCTCTGCCAATCTGATGCAGGCATAAGATTCAAGATCCATTCACTTAAAGTAACACTGATTCCATGATATAATAACGGCGGCACCCGATGACCACCACCACCACAACTCCAGTAACCCAGGCAGCACTGACCTGGACTGAGGCACGGTCTTATCCACAAACAAGAAGATGGCCTTCTCGGAGGGCAGCTGGATGCGTTTCCTGATGATCCACATGAACTGAGCCACTGTGATGTCCGAGGGAACCAGGTACTTCCTCTTGTCGATGTCCACTATCTGTGATCCAGACACCTTCTCCACAATCACCTGTCATACACCGGACAGAGACAGAACCAAGTGCACATGTTGATAACAAAGTATGCAGCATTTGATGAAACAAGCCTACGCTTGATCAAAAATGTTAGATTATAATAGACAATTTCCACTCACCGGAACCCTATCAGGGTATTTGTTGCGAATTTTGGCTGACTCTATGCACCGATGTTCTGAAGGACAAAAAATGGCATTCTGGTTATTTAGATGAAAGCTATGAGTGACACTACAATCGCAACACTGCTTCATTATGCTTCCTCTTTTGTACTGACATGTGAAGCCACCACTGACTGACGGAAATCAACATTTGTCTGCTGAACTTAAACGACAAACTGACCCAGATTGAAAGGGAGCAGCTGAAGATTAAGACGCACTGTGGCCGGTCTTTCCACTACGCCTGTCAATCTGTTTGCACAAAGATGCCAAGTGTAGCATCTTAACATCGATTACCACATCAAGTTTCACCCATAACACTCCAGCTCGATTCAATCATCACTCAGTGAGGAGAGTAAGAAAAACGCTTGAGATGCAAATGTAACTCTTTGCAACAGGAAGCAAAAGGATTTATGGGAAATGTAGTCTTATTTTTGAGACATGCACTACAAAACAGTGGTGTGACGTCGAGGCCACCAATCATCCCAACTATGGTTGTATTTGTTTAAGATCAATATGCCAAGGTAATATGACAACTTTTATTGAATTTTAAAAATGCATGTATTGCACCTTTAAAAGGGGCCTTGATTCTTGATTGTGATATGTTTGCTGTCAATACAAATATCTAGGTAATTGGTTATTTTATTTACACAAATAGATAAAATATTACACAAAAATAAATTAAATATAGAATAACGCCATTACCAGCCTACACTTGGCACAAAAGCGTGTTCAGTCGAGGTCTGAAAGTGTTAGGCCTGTGTAAAAACGCTAAATTTGGGGATACAAAGCAGGCTACAGGCCTCTCACTGAGCTGCCAAAACAACTTCTTATCTTACACAGAGGTAATATTTCATAGGCCCCCACGAAGTGAAACTAGGTCGGAGGGTGAAATTTGTGACGCCTGGCTGTATTCACACACCACGTCGTTAATATCCACTCGCCAAAAAAGTAAACCGTCTGCACAATGGAGGCTTAAGAGCTTGATGTGGCTCCATTGTGTCAAAATCCCATCCACAACCTGGAGGCAGGTCGTCGGACGGAAACGTGAACAAACACACGACGTTTCGTGAAAGCACACGGCTCTGACAGACTGCACTGAAGGCGGAGAAGGCCACAGTGACAATTACATGGGGTGACATACTGTTTAAATGTTTGTTCTCCCTGTCCTCTGCTGACTCTCCTGCTGCCATAAACAAAAGGCTCAGGAGGAGGCCAGTCTTTAGCCGAGCCTTCGACATGAGTGGCAGTGGGAT
Organism: Myripristis jacobus; assembly: GCA_900302555.1. Taxonomy (NCBI): domain Eukaryota; kingdom Metazoa; phylum Chordata; class Actinopteri; order Holocentriformes; family Holocentridae; genus Myripristis; species Myripristis jacobus. The sequence continues at coordinate 74,988 of OMLB01055669.1, forward strand.
TTTGTTCTCCAAAATCATAAACCCTCACCCTCATACCTCAATGGTCAGTGTACTCTATTTCACAGCAGTAATTAATCTATGCTTGGATAATTTTATGAAGATGAAATACTCCCCCCCTTCCTTACCCAAGGAGTGATCCTCTTTGAACATCCATTTCATGTTTGCCGTTTCCGGGCTCCTTCGCTCGATGCGGTAGAGTGTTAACACAAATGACACGAGTCCAGGCTTTGGAAAATGGCGTCTTTTTGGTTTGTTTGTTAACTCAGCCTGGTAGATTCAATGTATAAATGTCAAACTAATCGTCAACAATGTAGCAAAACAAGCCTCCCTCTGCGCGAGCGCTACCCGACCGATGACGTCACTGCAGGACTGTCCCATTGACCTCCGCCGTGCGGGGGTGTTGCCTCTTAAATATGTGTATAACGGGATTATTAAAAATGCCAAGAATGAGTAACTCTGGCTTTTTGTCATTTGTTTTTGTTTTATTACTAATTTTCTCATCTTGCACAGTGGTGTTGGTACAGCTGACATTGCCGCTTGTCATTATCACTCAAGTTGCTTCCCCATTTTCTCATGTTCTGTCCTTTTGATCCTGTTACAGCGAAGAACAACATAAATACATCAGTGTACGTGCAAATGACATTTTGTTCGTCTGTGAATACAGTACAAGTCACATTTTTTTCTAAACTGCTTTATTTCTGCTTGTGTAAACATATTAAATTATAAAATCACACGTTTGGTGTGGAGAGTGATTTTTTTTCTATTACATGTGCATGACTTCAAGGTCCTAGTCTTCAGAGGCTGAATTGGCACTATTTTCATCTGGGGGCTGAGCTGTAATCTGGTTGTCAGGGGGCAGCGGTTTCCCTAGATGGTGGCCTGTAGTGATGCCGTAGGGATGCAACTGATGCTCCTCCCTCACTGAATGGTGAAGCACGAAGCCCCCTTGAAAACTGAGGTCAAAAAACTCGCAAGGGGCAAAGGTCAAAGGCTTTTCTGCCAACAGTCCTTCAAGTCGAGCTTGCCACCCCTCTAGCATTGCAGTGCGCACCACATGGGTGGAGTGAACTGGGCACCAGAATATCTGAGGAGCGAGGACTTGAAATCCGCAGAAGTGGAGAATGCCATTCTGCAAGAGACACGACACAAACACATTAGAGGGCTGAAGGAAAATACCCGTTTCATTTAGAGTTACTGAACAGGACAATCTCTTCTGCTGCTGTTTTTCACATGGATATTTAGAGTTAGTCCATTCACCTCCCGTCTATATTTCCTCCAGTCAATCTGCAATGCATGCTAAAATGTACTTGTTTTGTGTCATTTTAAAAGAAATACTTAATATGACACTAATCCAAAAGCCATATTCCTCTATACTCACCCTAAAAATAAGATCACTATTATTTTGTGACCCTCGTTTGAAGCTGAGAGGGTTTTCTGTGAGTATGGGGTGAGAGGGGAATACGGGTTTTGGGCTCAGGCCATGTGGTTTGTATTGTGTTAAAATGTATGTAGTGGTTTGGTTGTATTTTTTTATGTGTGGACTCTAAGAAGGAGGAAGGAGAGCAGGAAGCAGAGCATATCATAACACAGCAGTGATATGACAACACTTGATAATGTTTATGTTCTGTACTGAATTACTTGTTCACTTGTAACACAGTGTTGTCTTGTTGTGTTTGTCCCGGACAGAGCTCCCTTGAGAATGAGTCCCCTTATCTCAACAAGATTCTCAATGAGGACAAAATAAAATTAAATAAAAAGATGAGAATTAAACAGAAAGTTTGACTAAACCAAATGGAGGCTTTATGTTTACTGTGATGGATTATTTCACTCTGTGTAAGAAGTGATAAATGGGTTTTTCTGAGGGAAAAAAACAAACTCTGATATCTACAGCTGAAATCACTGAGTGCAGAAACCAGCAGGAAGAATGGAAAGAACAAGGGCAACCCAGAACATTGACCCAAACTTAAAATAAATAAATAAATAACATGCCAGGATTATCATTTAATGGAAATTTCATTTAAAAGTTTTTAACATGCACAGAGGTCGTCTCTGTGTCACCAAACTTCTGTCACTCACCTGGAGAGGCCACAGTGTGACGTTTATGTCTCCATTGATGCCGTCAGGGCGAAACATCGTCTGCATTGCTCCGGTACTGAAGGATAGCATCGCTTTCTTATCCTTAAAGCAAACACAAATAGGACATTGATAATATAAGTGAGGAAGTAAGTAAGTAAAATTTATTTGTATAGGTCTTTTCACAGACAGAGGTCACAAAGAGCTTTCCAAGAGCATTATACAACATACACAGAAAATACCTAAAAAAATGTATGACCACTTGAGGCACGTATAAAAAAAAAAACTAAACAAAAACTGAAAAAAAGACATAGTACATATGAAAAACACAGTGCATAAAAATAATACATATTAAAAAAACAGTGCATAAAATACACATACAAATACACAACAAATACTTAAATGCAAACCTAGTGCATACACCTCACACAAACATAATCCAACCAGAAAGTGTATCCTCTTATAGAGCCTCTAAATAATGTGAAAATTTACTGTATTCTGTTGCTATTTGAGGTTACAGTGGCCCAACTATAAAACATTAACATTTGTTCTAATATGCATTAGCCCATTGGCTATCTTAATATTCATGTCTAAAATGTAAGTCTTTTCTTTAGCACTGCCATGACAATGGTGCATTTCTTCATTCACTAACCTCAGGGTCGATGTCAGAGCGGGGTTCAATTTTCCAAACATTAAAATTACAATCAGTAGACCAGTTACTTTTACTGTTACCATTGATATGCTGGGTATGTGATTTTTGAAGTATTGCTGCTATATTATTACTATTATTATTATTATTATTATTATTATTATCTTTTGTGCTGGTTTAAGTGATATAATTGTCCATCTGAGACAGACCTTGAATACGCCGTTATTGTACATCTTTTCCAGGGAGAAAGCAAAGCCTTGTGTGAGAACTCTGTCCATCCAGCCCTTCATGATGGCAGGCACACTGAACCAGTACAAAGGAAACTGAGGAAGGAGACAGGACAAATCACACAGAGGGGGAAAAAAACATAGTAACTGCAACTCACTCAATGACATGACAGAATTATCTAGAAATGCCTGGGTATGTTAATTTGTCTTCAATAATTTAGAGGCTGCTGTGATAGAGAGCATTTTAATTGCACTGCATTGCATTTCCTCACTCATGAATAGTCAACAGCATTTGCAATCATCTTCTGAGGGCTTTCAGTTTTGGAATCATTCAAGTCATGGAACAAGATGCTTTTCACTGAAATTAACTCTGCAAAAGCAATCAGTGCCTATTTACAACTGGGCTTGGAGGCCTCCTCTAGGGGGCGACATAGAGCCCTAAAACTTAATAGTCTCAGTGCTAGTGGAACTATTTTTAAATTGCCATAATCTTATAACGGTCAATCTCATGTCAGCTTAAAATTATGTCGTCATTGTAAATACTGGCAGTAGTGTAGGTGGGTATACTATTATGTAGATGGGTTGATCAATAAAGAGGAAATGAATATATACTCTTCTATATTTCTTCTATTTAAATGGCTTTTTGTTTGATAAGTGTGTGTACTGTAAATTGCCATAAAAAGAGCCTCCACTGCCCCAGTGAATATTAGACTGTGTAACAATAACAGTTATTGTCCAGTTACTGGTAAATATTTGGTATCAAATGTAGTGATCATTTTATAGCATTTAGCCCCACTGACCCTCATGCATTCAGCTCTGATTAGTGTTCAGCACTGCCACCAATGTCCAAAAGACTGCACTCTCCCTTTTCTGCCTCCCAGCAGTCTGTGGCCTTGGTTCACCTCTCTCTCTATAGTCTTTGGTGTAGCTACTACTTTGTGTTAGGTATGGGTTAGTTCTGACAATCAAACACAGAAGCTGAAAAAATGTGGAGAAATCAGCTCACAAAATGTATGATCACCAGTTTCCAACTTCAGCAGGGGCTTCACACTGAGCAGTTTAACTGAGGGGCCACAAAGTTTTAAACAGGCAATTAATAACATCCCAGTCCAATATCAATTTAATGAACTAACACAGCTAATGGGCAAGTGCGAAAAAAGTAAACCAAAAAATCTAAAATGCCTCCGAGCTTACCATCGACCCCAATGATGGGTGCAACCATTCTCCAAACACAGGACGCTTAGTGTTTTAAATAATGAATGAGGAGTGCTGGAAAGCTTTAAAAGGTTCTGATCAATTTCTCATCTATTTTGGATTTGCCAGGGAGAAATACTGTCCATGGAACTAAATCACATTCAAAAAGAAACAAGGAAGCTTGCTGACCAGCTGCACATTGGTCTAGTTTGCCTGGTTGCTCTGCAGGAAATGAATGCTCTTCCAGTACCTTGATTGTGTTGCTTGCAGTGTGAATGCATGGTAGATTATAAGCCGAGATATGAGTTAACCTCTGACCTGGAATATAACGAGATCGGCTTCCTTAATTTTGTTCTGCTCAGCCACAATGTCTTCGCTGAGGCGGCCTTCCTTCCACGCATGCATGGTCTCCTCTCCATACTGGAAGAGCTTGGGGTTCTTCCACTTGCCTGGACACAAAACAGCATCAGCATCTCACTGTCAGTCTCCAACCATGCTTTGTGTGCATGTGTGTGTGTGTGTGTGTGTGTGTGTGTGTGTGTAAGAGAGAGAGAGAGAGAGAGAGAGCAATCTCTAAACCCATGGCTACAACATAAGGGAAAAGAAGCCAAGTTGATTTTTTTTATTTTTGTCTCCTAAAGAGCCATCAAAACAAAACTGCTGTGGGTTTTATCTACCCGCCCATCCACAAGTCACTTCACTCTGAATGACTGAATGAGACAATACTGCAACACTGCATGAGGGTTACCTGTGATGTCGTCTTGAGTGGCGTTAGCTCTGAAGTTCATGGCGTACAGGTCGGACACAATGACTCTGCAGCCCTGCTTCTCCAGAGCGCTCACCGTCACATCCCGCACCGCCGCATTGAACGAGCCCAGGCTCTGGTGGGCGTACACAATCAGAACCGTCTTCTGTGCTGTGACACACACACACACACACACACACACACACACACACACACACACACACACACATACACACATACAGACACACAGCATACAGCATGGTATTAAAAACAGGCTAGGTATTGTCAGCAGAATAGGAACTGAGTTTTTCAAAGTCAGAAAGCACACATCAAGTCTGGAGTGTGTCTGGCAGCAGCGCTGCTTGAAATTAGCTCCCAGAAGGAGACTTCATTTGTTTCTGTGGGGGAGTCAGGTGATTGACAGGAAGCAGAGCGTAATGGAATGTAGAGCTGATATGAAAATAACTCGGACAAGGTGGGAAAAAAAAGTCAAAATATTTTAACCATCTTAGTAAATGTGAATGCATCATGTTTACTGTGATGGCTTATCTTGGTAATAACAAAAAGGCTTTTCTTCTGGAGCCCTGACACCTGCATCTATGCTGACTGTGTGCAGGCTGCAGCAGGGGGGATAGAGAGGAGAGAACAACCTACACACCTGGCACAAACTTAAAAAAATACACCAGTATTACCCTGAACAGCAGACTGTTAAAGGAACAATAGTGTCCCTTAACTCGACACCCCACTGAATGTCAAACGATTACTTTAGAGGAGCGAGGATGCATGTCTGTCCGAGCCACGATTGGGTGTCAACAGCAATTTATTTCAAAGCCGTTCAGCCTGTTTTCCATGAAAAATAAGCAGACAATTATCAGGATAAAAAACAATCTTATTGAATTAAAAGTTGCAGTTTGTCATCACTCTTCATTTGCTGGCTCTGAATTTTCTCCACTGGCTCAGTCTGCTGCTGCTCCGTGATCACAAACTTGGAAACAAACTAGCTCACTCTCAATTGAGATGCAACTCATTCATCCAGATAACTAAGTGTTTCTTCCACATTGTAAGGGAAACCATGATCTGAATGTTCCCCAAGGCAAGAAAAAAAGAGGAATCACTGTTGCCAGTAATACAATAGGTTTATTCTGTATGATGAGGCATGGGTTTTCGGTACAGCGTTCTGGTGACTACTGTATTACAGTCACGGGAGAGCAGAAACAAAACCTGCAATGTTTGGTTTTTTGCCCATTAATAGGAATCATGTCTGCTACATGCAGATATAGTTCAGACTCTGGTGCCATTTGCCACATTTGAATAGTAAAATGTTTTGTTTTTCTACATTCCTTTCTTTTGTTTTGTTTACTTTTTTACAATAAAATCCTGCGAGGTAATTCAAATCCTGTCTGCTATAGATGAAATTCACATTTTGGTGCAATATGTTACATTTAATTATTTACCTGCACCAAACCCACCCAGTGTAAACCTTTCCCCTCATTTTGGTGCATTCATATGAATCTGCACGTAATTACTGAGGTACAATACAATGCACAATGTTGCATAAGATGGTTTCACTTAAATAGCACGATTAAATAGCAGTTAGGTTACTATTGTCCCACTCTTTAAATTCAAAGCTTCTATGTGACCAGTTTGTCAAACTGATCACATAGAAGATTATTAGTCTAGATTATTAAAATTACATACATTAAAATTACATACAAAATTAAATTAATGAACAGAGCAAGGCTGATAAAAATACTAAGTTCGTTCGAGTGCTGAGGGTTAACACAGAGTCAGACTTTGACTTTATTGCCTTGCTGTATGTACTAAAAACACAAAGTGCATGCAGTACACACCTATATTGCACAGGTGAGACAAATACACAGGTAATACGCAGGTAAACTCAACAATCAAAATCTTATCAAGCAGCCTATCGTCTGGAAAGACGGGAGTGTCGGAGCAGCATCAGAACTGATTTAAAGGAAGTGAAGTTAGGCTGTAGCAGAGACTTACCCATAATGTGTGTGTGTTTGAGTGTGTGTGTGCGCTCTGGATCAGTCTGCACCACACACCAAGTCCCTCGGTACCGCAGCTCTTATACACCTTGCGCCTCTTTTTGCGTGAGAAACATTGTAAGATCGGAACTCAGATGTGGCCGGTGCAGGACTCCATTGGCTCAAGGTTGCGCTGCGCTCTGAGGAGGGAGGGGAAAAAAAACTGATGTCAAACTGCAGGACCGGTTTAGTCGTGTTTTGAAAGGGCGGAGGACAAAAGTGGAGGACGTCAAAAAAAAAAAAAAAAAAAAAAAAGTGTGAGCCACTCAGCGTGCGGAGTCACTGGTGCAGGAAAATGCGATTGCGTTCATTTGGTCTGGAAAAGAATGTTTGGGTCACTTTCAAGGGATTATCCCGCCCGGTCATGTGTCTTAATAAACGAGATAATCCGACTTAATATCGCATCGTTAGAGCGACGGGACGAACGAGAAATGAGGCGTCAGTTTAGCAGAGCCTGTGTTTAATATCATTTGTCACCATTCACTCCCACACCCGGAACGAAGCGGCGCAACTGAGCCAGAATGACCGATAATTAGAAATAAAACGGAGGACATAGATCAATAAAAACAGAACGAAATTGATGAAGAGCAATGAACTAAACACGACATTTTAAAACTGTCTGGAATCAGTACAGGGAAGGCAGGAGCACATGATCCCCCAGTACCAGATTAAAGACGCATTTTCTCTGCCTGCAACTCCAGCTTTATTTATTTCCATGTTTTAACTCCAGGTGAAATATTACATGCTCCTCTGTGCTGAGGAGCATGTGCAGCTCTTGTGCTTGTGAAACGATTCCAACACATATAGCCACAAACTGAAAATGCACATAAAAAGACACATTTTCTTAAGAGTCTTCCACCGAGCAGTGATGAATTAATGTATTTTTACTCTTGCTTGTTCATGATATTCCAGCACCATGACATCTACTCACAGTATCTCTGTAAATGTAACTTAATGTTGGCATTTTTCCATGGCATTGCTAATTTATTTGCTCAAAGTCCAGCAGGCCTGTGGTGTCTGAATCCTGTTGAGTTGGCTTTAAGCTCCTCATGGCTTCACTTTGATGATGTGGACTTATGGCTCTTTGTATCTTCGATGATAAAAGTGCAGTGAATTAAAATGCAATTGAAGCAGCTCATATGTTGGGTTCTGGTCCAAAGTTCACACACCTCCTTCAAAAAAATCCACACACTGCTGGCTGTTTGAATCTTGTATTTAATGTATTATAATGTATTTTTTAAATGTATTTTAGCAACTTATTTTAGCAAGGAGAGACATGTTTCACATGTTTGCCTTTGATTCAGGACATCACATTTGTAATGTCTTCCTGTATCTCTCATCAATCAGTTTTTTCAGCCTCTTTGTCTAACCAACAGACTTCACATGCCACTTTATATCTTTTCTTTTAATCTTTGTCATGAGAAGTGGGAGTTGCCTAGATTACAATAATGTGGGACATTACCCTCGCCGGCACCACCTCTTTTTCCCTCAACACAAGCTGAAATGAAACCTGTGCACTTGTTAATGTAATTTCTATTTTGTTTTATTTTGCTTTGAATTCCCCTTCCATTGTCAATTAAAAAAGCCCAGACTCAGGCATGGTGAGTGCCCACACCTCGCTGTGCTCCCTCTGAACCTTGGGCAGAATCAGACATGCCTGCAGCACGGTGCGTGTCAGCAGCGACAGGCTGGAATGCGACGAGACTGACAGGAATGTCACCTGGAGACTTCTGTCACCCCCTCATCACCTGACTGAGTCTCAGCAGTGCTATGCAGGGATTAACCCACCAGGGGCCCCGGATAAACATCTAAAATGCCCCACTTCACCCCAACAAGTGCCCACCCCAACAACTAAAGCTAAAAACAAGGCTGTTGCATTTATTTCCTGAAAAGTTAACATTTTGGAAATTAGGTTTTTGCCTGACAGACTGATGACAAGCAGCTCCAGGGGTTTTGTGTCCTTGGTGCTGCTGACCCCGGTGAAAGCTTCCTTCTTGGCTTGTTTTTCTCGGTCTACGCCAATTAAAAAATTAAATCCTGCACACTGTGGTCTTTCATTACTGGTGAAAATTTATTGACTTTGCAGTGTTTTTGAAAATTTGGGTCTTTAACTGGCAGCGGTTGTACAGTGACACCTACTGACAGCAGCTGAAGACATCCGGCAGGTCAGTGGCAGTTTGCAGCGACTAGCCTCAAGATGCCAGCATTGAGCTTGATCAGTTCCAGCAAGAGAAGGTGACTCCGGCTTGCAACTTGCACTTACACTCTATTTTAGTGACCTATGGACAGCAAGTGTCTGTAAAAGAATGGAATTGTTGCATTGCATGAATAGATTATGCTGTTTACCTTTAGATCATGCATGCCTATGAGGTATGTAAATGACAGTCTATTGCACAAACACTCTTAATATAAAGCACTATAGCAATATAAAGTTTGTCACAGTTTCAAGATGTTTTCTACACCCAGTGAAGCTAAAGTACAGTATCACTTTATAATGAGGCTACCCCTCCAAAGGGTTTATAAATGGTTCATAATTACATTATTAATTAGGTTGTAAGCACATTTTGAATTACTAATAAACAATATTATATACAAGTTACAGCACAGTTTTCATAAATTTGTGCAGGTTCACTATTTGGCAAGATCAAGTTACCTTTCATGGCTGAGTTGGCAGGAGATGTTTGCTGCACTAGCGGCAGATACTGATGGGCCATTTTCAGTGTGTTAATAAAGTTATTTGTGTAACTTGTGTTAAATATTGTTGATGTTAGAAGACAAGGGAGAGGGAAGAATATGCTTGTAAAAGGGTCTCAAACAGGTGGACACAGAGGAACCTCAAAAACTGAAGAAAAGAGCAGAATCAGCACAGTGAACATTGAAATATTTAATCATACAGCCGAGGTTTTCATCAGGCTGATGAAGGCTGATGGTTTTTTTTTTTATTGTCTTAGATCTATACTGTATATCAGGCACAAAATATATATTATTACTTTGCCTGCAACCTAAATTTTGCATGTTTTATTGCTGTAGACCCATAATGAATATATGATGTTAAAATTAAATATATAGGCTTGCAATTGTCCTTAGATTTAGGAAGGAAATTAGAGCTGCTAAAGTCAACCATATTAGCCATGGCAAAAAATTTATTCATGCTGTTGCAATCCAAGTGGTTGTGCTTTTTGCCTTTATATTGTTTTGACATTATTTTTTTTCAATTTCAGTGACAGACATTACATGCCTATATTACAGTGACAGAAACAGCATGAGACAAACTGACCAGGGAATGACTGTGCCGAACTAAAAGGGAATCACAAGAATGTATACATGGTGCTCGGGGGTTTAACTCAAAGAGGGGAGTTTTTCATGTAGTACAGAAACAGCTGTCTTGGTCCTACAGTTATGACAGCTATGATTCTCAAAAACAGGATTTCTTGGTCTACTTTCATAAAACTTTTAAATGCAAACACCTTGTGGCAACTGCACTGGCACATAAGCGGCATCTTGTGGCAGCAACTGGCATGAAAGCAGCTTCAGGGCTGCCAGTCTTCATGGCACCTCATAGGGACATATGTACAGTATATAAAAAGTAAGAAAAGTCACCGTTAAACCACATGCTGCATTATGAATTATGTATTGTGTAACTAACTCTTGAATTTCAACAAACACTCATACAAAGAGACAGACGAATTACCTCTATAGCAGAGTTAATTAGCCAAAAAAGGACAAGTGAGCTGCCACTGTGCTTTGCATTTAAAATAACTGTATTGGGTGTGATCCCAAACTTTTTGGATTATTGTTTGCCTCATGAGTGTCTAGAGGCTCTTTGCTGTACTAGTTTCTCCTCAGCCTAAATAATTTCAACAAAACAAAAAAGAGTAATAATTTAAAGACGCTGACCTGTCTTGACACCACCAGCTGTACAGACTTGCTGAACTCTTAAGCTAAATGATGAGTGCCAAAAGAACGGCATTCACCTGCTTGCACTCGCTCTGTCTCAGTCTCAAAACCTGTGCAAGGCGTTGACTTCACTGTTTCCCATCGGCAGCTACATGAAGACAACATATGTGCAAAGGTCTCTTATTTTATGTAAAAATTCTTTATAATAAACTAACAGCCATCAGCCTGCAAGAGAAGCCGAATTTGCTCTTTCTTTTTTCCAGTTCATGCACCTCAGTTGTGAGGTGAGTTAGTGACAGTTTTGTTTTTAATGTGACCTGCATGCTCAGCTGGTAATCCAGACATGTAGTGGGCCAAGAGGCATGCTGAATGGATTAAGATGAATTTATCCCAAGCCAGCAGAATGTCTGATCATGTTGTGTTACTGAAAATGACTGTTAACCTCCAGCATCATTCAGTCAAAGTGAAAACTGTGCCAAAATCACGGAGTCACGGAGTAAAACCTCAATCATGGGCCAAATAACTAGACAGCACCACTTAGCAATAAGTATGATAACACTTGCATATTGTATTGCAGCAGCTGAATCAACGACTTGATTCCTGAAAGGTAGGTACTGATCGCAAAATGGAGAATCAGCTTGACATTCAATGCTAATTATAATTATATTAATTTGTTTTTATTTTTTCTTTTCAAGATGTTACTGACGTCTATACCGTCTATAAAATAAAGGTACAGTGCTAATACAGGGAAATGAAACAAGCCTCGACTCCTTTAAGGAACTCTTCCCCAAGATGAAGGCAGAAACTGACCCAGTATCAGCAGCAGCACTAAACAAAGAGACATAGCATCAGAACAGGAAGAGGAGGATGATGTAGTGGTCCCAGAGGTCACAGAGCCAAACCTGAAGCCAAAAACAAATCCATCCGGTCCCGCCCCTCCAACTACCCCCAAGCTCCTCCAACAACCAAAAGAGAGCCTGTCCCTCCTGGAGCTGGACTTCAAGTTCAAGGAGCTCACTTTGGCCAGACTACCTAAGTCTGATACCACCCAACAGCTGAGGCAGGACAGCCAGGCAGCCATGACAGAGCTGAAGGAGACCCAGAGGAGACTCAGACAGCTGACAGAGACCCAGACAATACGTGAGCTGGAGGAGGAGAACACTGCCCTACGAGCCCAGGTCCTGAGAACAAAGCAGGCTGCAGCCAGCAGACACTTGAGCTTCAGCAGAGAGACACAGGCAACTCAGTGAGGGAGCAACTTCAGGAGAAGAGCTGTCATGTGTCTCCACCCACAGTCATTACCCACCTCTCCAACCCTGACGACTCCCTCCCTGCTGCTCAACCCCTATCTAACACAGGACATATCAGCCTAACCCCAGGAAGCTCAGGTGGTCCTACTCATGGACTCCAATGGGAAATACCTGAACACACTGGGGATCTTCCAGTACATCATGGTGCATACAGGCATCAGTGACCTCCACACCCTATAGCGGGTGGCTGAGAGGACCTCCAGAGAGTTCCCTGAGAACAGGAACTGCAGACCAACCAGATTGCAACAAGAACGTTAAATTTTACCTCTTAGGCCCAGTGGCAGCCACAGTGTTTACCCTTGACGGGTGAAATTTGGCGTGGAGGTCGAGTGAGTGAACTAGGTGTGCTGTGATGTTGATGCCATTTGGCAACAGGAGGTGTAGCAGTGGGAGGGGCCTGTCACAAAAGGTGCATATCTTCTTAACAGATTGACCTATCATGGCCAAACTTTGTAGAAAGACACACACACACACACACACACACACACACACACACACACACACACACACACTCTTAGATTAAGTGAAAAAGCAATTCACACCAAGCTTTAAAGTCCTACAGGCTTTTTGTGCAAATTACTCCAAAATAATGCCTTTAGGCAAGGATTTTTACATTTTACAGCTTGATTTCCAAATTGAGGATGGCATATGGCATAGACTCAGCTCAGCAAGGTACCTGTTCAGTCAGATAACTCTTTCCAACTTGAAGACAGGGTTCTGTGTTCCCACACTGTAGAAGGATACAGGGTTACAGCTCAGACTGTGTGAGCTCCTCTGACAGCTGAACACTGGAAAGAGGCTGTGGCTAAAATTGAAAACCTGTACAGGTGGAGTGGATGGAGGTTTTGGGACTAATCTAAAGGCTACTTATAAAGCATAAATAATTATAAATAAAGCAACAGGAAAGTTATTGAACTCTAAATTATTTTATTAGGTTC
>OMLB01055671.1:0-24731 GCA_900302555.1 Myripristis jacobus
ACTCAATCTTGGACGGGAGCATCTTGATTGGCCAGCACCTAGTTCTCAAATAATGACGTTATCAGAAATACTTCTTCACCGACCAATAACTTTCCCCAGAAATTCAAAACGTAATATAGGGCCCCTCTCGACATCGGAGGTGGTGTTTATGTCCCATTTGAATCTGCAGGGCGTTCATGTACAGCAGTGGATCCCGACTGCAAAAAAAATTGTGCGAACATGTGCATGAAGGAGCAGGCGCAGACGCAAGAAGCGCAGTACAAATGAAAAGAGAAGCTGTAATCGGATGAGGGGATCAGAAGAAACTGACTCTAACAGGGCAAAGTTGAAAATAAGGAGAGGGGTATCATCCTTTAAATTTCTCAGGATGTTATTGGGATTTTCATTTTCTATTTATTTATTTAGAAAATCATCATTTAAACCACTACCCTAATGGCTTTATTGGCAGATAAAGTATAATATATATGCAGGGTGACTGCAAAGAAAAATCATATGGTGTCATAAACCAGTTGCTGAAAGCTGTCTATGCGATTATTATCTAGCAGCTGTTTGTTTTTGTTTTTTTCAAATAATTATGAAGGGCTTTCAAAAGCTGAAGTTAATGAGGATGTTTATTTATTTATTTATTTATTTTTTATTCAGAAATAAGTCTGAGGGCCTCACTGAATTGCTGTGCAAAGCAACCTTCCATTAAGGGCAAAGAGAGGTCATACTGACGGAATAAGGTATCTAAATGTATGAGAACAATGGGATGAAAATGGAGAAAAAAAGGTGTTTATTTTTCCATCTGCAAGTCATACTTTAAGAGTGTGTGGGTGTATAGCCTGAGGCAACATTTACATACTGAGCAACTCCCAGGCTGCTGCTTTAAAGGTCATAATTTGACAATAAAACTGCAGACATACACAGAAGAGACAAAACCGGCAATATTTCCTGACTGAGTGATGAAATAAGTTCAGTGAATATCAAGGCGAGACAATCCACCGACTGTATATCTGAAAAAGGGCAAATCCACCTTGGCACCTGCCAGTCCCACATGGAGGAATCCAGAAAAGTATTAACATTCTTGACTTTTTGCAGGCCTTTTTATTGTACTCGTTATTTAAAAAATATATTGGTATCATATGGGATTGCCCCCTGCCTCCCCTTTTATTTATGAATCAGACTTTATGCGTTACAAAAATATCAAGAAAAAAAAAAAAAACACAAATGAAACCACAGGTGGCCCAGTGGAGTGAGAAAAGCACGAGGTCACTTTTAGCCAGAAGGACAGGGCCAAATAAGCTTTCACAGTGCAAGCCAGCCATAATGATGTTGTGCGAGTGTGATTATACTACTAGTGCCAAAACCCATCAATAATATGACACAGCTCATGTGGTGACAGCATATTTTCAGACAGTGGTGCCTATAAAAAGCAGCATCCATATCGGCCTATATGTTTTATTCCAGCATACAATATGGAACTCCTTGTGTACACACACACATGCATACATACATGGCGGTACATGCATACATGTGCGTATATCAGATGAATAAACAAATACATACATATACATAAGGTGTGAGAATCCACAGAGGTAAAGTTGAGCGGGTATCATCGCACCAATTTCAAACCCAGGTTCTCCGGTTCTTGTCCACAACAGCACGGGTTATGGTTAATGTATGAACAACTGTATGCACCATGTCCCACTGTGTGGTTCCCCGGCTTGCCTGTTCAAATGGATGATTATGCATTATTGATGAGGAAGTAAATGCACACTGACCCATGGGTCTAAGGGTGGTTGGCCTCTTTTCTCAGCTGGTGGGAAGAGGACGTTATGGCCAGCTATGCTATGTCACACGAGGAAATCCGACCCCTCACCTTCCTCCTGCTGACAAAGCTTCCCTGTAGTCACCTCTGCGCTGTACATCACAAATTAGACATAGGTTTGTTTATTTATTTATTTATTTATTTATTTATTTTCTCTGTGGACTAACCTGATCTAGCATGACAAAAGCCTGCATCACTGTCTAAATCCTGCTGGGTTTTTTTGTTTTGTTTTGTTTTGTTTTTTTAGGATGTTTAGTGGGAAAATGAGTAGAAAAAAAAACAGGCATTTAAGCAAGTGTTTTATATTTAAATTCCGTTAAGGACCCTTTTCTTTAATGACCCAATTTCGCTCTTTGCTCTGACGGTCTGAATTGAGATGTTTGATGACCTTCCGCACAGAAAGGCCATCTGTCCTGCTGTGGTAGGTATTATTATCTGAAATGATGTTATAATGACAAAGCTTGTGTGCACCCTGAGGTCAGCACAAATGAGTCAGTCTTTAAGATGAGCGAACATGCAGGGGCGTTAATGCTCATTATTCTATAGACATTTTTTTTTTCTTTGACAGGAATGTGCTTTTTAATGAAGACAAATGACACAGGTAAAGCCATGCTTTAAGAGGTTTTAAATAATGAAGGCTGTGAAATCAATAAACAGTCATCTGTGCTCCCCTGACTGACTGGTTATGATGGCCGCACTGTCAACAGTTCATTCACAGGCCAGTTGCATTAGCGTTCATCTGGATTTAAAGTTGGATTGCAGAGTACTCCAATCACTGCCTTTTTAGCATTGCAATACATTTCTTGTGTAATGAGGTTTTGGAATGAACAATGCACCTGGTAGGACCTCACCCATCTGTTCGAGTGAGCGGCGTCCTGATTCTGCTTTGCTGTTTGTGTTGTGTCATTCGCACTGTCTCGCTGATAAAGAAATTCCACTGTGGGATCACCAGCTACCGCTTCTGCATGTAATCTGACAAACTGCACCCAGGTGCAGCCGTTGCCATCTCAGTAATCACAGCAACATAACCATGGATGCTGAAATGTCTACCATCATGGTATAAAATTGTAACGGTGACAGGAATACCAGAAGAGAATATACTGTGGAAAAATTAGCAGTTCAAGCAGCCTGAAATATCCCTCTCCTGAGTCCAGCTGATGTGCACTGTTGAAATGCCAGAGCTAATTTTGAACTACATCATGAAGAATGTCAAACTGGAAACAAGCTTACACATGAAATGCATGCGCCGAAAAACAACTACTACAACTGGAATTATTAATCAGCATTTGTCCCTAGTCCATCAGCATGCAGCATTTGTTGTATTGTGCTTGTACTTGTGAAGTAATGTTATGCACTGCCGATGACATTGCATCTCTAGACTGTATTTATGTCAGATTAGCTATTTAAAAAAAAAAAAAGAGAGAGAGAAAAATTTATTGTAGGCGACATTCCACACTGATAACAGGTTTCAAAAGGTTTTCATGCACCCTCCAATTCTCAGTCCTGAGCTCAAAGCCAGGGATTCCACTTTGATCTACAAGGGTCAGTCATACATACAGATGGACTATAGGATGAGCTAGAGGTAGATATACTATAGTGAAAAAAACAGCTTTCCCCCAGTCAGGAGGAAGTGTTTTGCTGCTATGTCACAACACACCAGCGACATTCACAGTAGTGCAATTAATATGACAATGATAAGACAAAACCTGTAAAAAGGCCATTTAAACCATGTTTATTAAGATATTTCACCCCTGCTGGGACAAAATAACCTCCTTAGTTGTTCAGTATACTGAGGAATCACAGGTCCTCTCCTGAATGAACTTCTAAGACCATTAAAAACACCATTTCATAGATGGCCTTAATGACAATCCGCAGCCTGGTCTTCATATGTTCCTAAAGCGTCATCTCAAGTGAATCTTTGGTCATGCAAATGACAGAGCCAGCCTTTTTTTTTTATCAGCTTATTTATTCTATTTCTGTCTTCCACTGTGATGCTGGATGACTATAAGCTTTTCTTGTCATGTCAAGATTATTTATGCAGCTGTTCATCACAAAAGTATGTCTCAAAGGACAGAGCTAAGATCTAACTACTCAAGAATCAATCAACCAATCACAAAGTAAATATATGTTTCTATTCTCTATCTCTCTCCATCTCTCTCTCTCTCTGTTTCCTGTGTTTCATGTTTCCCGTATTGCATTTGTATTTTCCCTCAGCATTACCTCTGTCTTGCTGCTGTTGTCATTGCTCATTAGACTTGTAGAAAATCTTCATCTCAGCGTAACACTTACCCATGACCTCACAACCTTAGTCCCTGTATCACAGCAGGATTATATTTCCTGCCCAATGCGGAGCTCCGAGCTCACAAGCCCTTGAGAACAGTGCGCTTTCACATGAAAGAGACGCTGAATATGTGATTGAATAAGCAAAGAGATAAATGACATTTTATTCATTTTGGCCAAAGCCAGGAGAGACGGAACAATAGAGGGAAAGGTTGCACACTTCTGGAAGATGCTTACGACAAGTACCCTGAGTCCTTTTCATGTCATACAGAACACACTGATAAAAGGAAACCTATCACTGATCCAGTCCGACCAATGAGTGTGTTTGCATGAGCATTAATATTCTAAGCTCATTAAGAATACTCAATTATTTTATTTAGGAGTGTTGGAAGATAATACTGTACCCCATTTAAGACAGCTGGGACAAGCTCATATCCCAGTTAAGATTCACATAAGTGAAACACTTTATGTACTGTCTCCATGCTAATCTTCAGAATATGCTATTATTTCATATATGACTGGGTTCTGAGGATGCATTGAACATGACATTAACTGAGATATGAACTGCCATTTGCAAAACTGTTTGCACTGTTTCATCATTCTCAGCTCTGATACATTTCCTTATCATGTATTCGTGACTGCATATGTGCTGACATTGTCAGTGGCATGTGCTTATCCTCATTATATATGCTTGCAGTGACCCAATTTCCACAGAGGGATCTCATCTCATCTCATCTCATTTCATCTCATTTTATCTCATCAGTTATTGTCTTATAGGGCCTACCAGCACAGGTTCTTTTCAAAAGGTAATAATAGCCTACTGGGTTTGTGAAAAAAGTAACTAAAAATAAACAGAGTGATGGCTATGTTCTTAAAAGGTATTGCCTTTGCAAGAAAATGTCTACAGATACGGCCCAGATTGCCTGGAAAAAAATGCTGGCATTTTATGTTTCTACCAAGCAAGGATACTTTGCAATGTCATCTTCATGTCATCTTCAAGTAATATAAAGTTAGTGAAAAGTGTGGCATTAGGAGGGAGGTGGCACAGTGGATGGGACAAGCAACAGGACTTTGCCTCTGCAGACTGGGGTTTGAGTCCTGTGTCAATCAAAAGCCATGATCGTTTTAACATTTACTAACTAATATTACCCAATGTCAGTGAAGGCTTTGTAACATTCACTGAGTTGAAATATGACCTCTACTTTTTAGTCCTATGCTAGAAATTGTTTTGTAAGACTTAGTGTCAGTTTTCTCAATATTATTTCTGGTTGAAACTCTCTCTTTTCCTCCAGTATCTTCAGTCCCTATGTTTGCTTCTCATTAATTCAGCTCACATATTACTGAACAGAAAATAAATCAAAACAAAAAAAAAAAAAAGAAAAGAAAAGAAAAGAAAAGAAAAAAATGTGAGAGACACAGAGGGTAAACATTCGTAGTGGCTCCAGTCAGCTTCCGAGTCATGTTAATAAAAGATAACTAAGGTGCATTTGGTTTGCTTTGAGAACATGATAAGGCATTATTTAAGCTGCATTACCTCAACATTTTATTCTGACCTGAGGACACGGGAGGAGCCCTGCTGGAAGAATCAGCAGGGATACACGCTGTGGCTAAAACTCAGTGTTGTTTGATGCTCCAACGTGATCAGATTAAAACTGTAAGATGACTTTATCATGCAACCAAATCATTTGTGTTATAAATTGTTCAATAAAGATCAGGGCTTCACTATACTTGGAAACTATACCTCTGAATTGGTGTAACACTTAATTAGTATTCAATGAGACATGCTTCACTCTGTTTAATCCTCTCCATGTTAAACAAAATCCTAGAGGGCTTTCTTGATATTAGTCTTTAGGTAATGCAGACCACCATTACCTCTGCATTACCTAAAGACTGACATCAAGCAAGACCTACAGGATTTTGCCTCCTGTTCTTTCACCTGCATCACTAACTAGAGCCAGGTGGTGCTTCCTTCTCCCTTTGTAAATGATCTTTTCCATGTTTTCATGATGTATAATTCAAATGTATAGCTTTCCTAAACATGGCTTCAAATGGTGTAGGTTGAAAGAGGCTGGTGATGCCTTAGCCAAGAGTGTTGCCAGGCAACTGATCAGCATTTCGACTGATTTAGGTTTGGTCCAAGTCAGAGCATTTTTGTTTTTCAAAGTTTACAGTCTGAGGTTAACACTTTTAAAAGCTCCACCATTATCCCACAGGGACCTGCTTGTCTTAGAGGAGGAGCAGGACTGACTAAGCCCATTCATGTCTGAATTAATGATCCATGTCTTGGACAATTCAGTTTGTATTGGTGAACCTTCACTGTTATTCCCTGTTTATGAAAAAAAAAAATGATGACAGATGAGCTTGTCCTTCTCCTTCTCCTCTCTGACATCTGTCACCTGATGTATAGCTCCATAGAGAATAAATAGGAAAAGATATAAAAGGTTGCTGTGAAGGTGAGCAAGGTGATTCTCGGGCTATGAATAGACTTGCTGGTTAGAACTGATAGCTCTCTAGTGAGGATTGAAATTCATCTTGAGATAAAAGTTCAGTTAAGGATTTTGAGGCAACAGACTTGATGCCTTGCTCCTTACGTGTTTACATATACAACGTTTACATTGCAAAAAATATTCATTTTGGAAATTTGGTTTAAATTAATGCTATCTCCCCTTTAAAACGGCAGAAATAAGCTTTTAATCCAGTTATCAGGAGATTGAATATGATCATTTGGATCATTTGTAGGCTTAGGAAGTTAATTTTCCTTTGCAATATTCCATGTTCACAACATATTTGACAGACTTGAAGGCCCTGGGTGTTCATGTCGAAACCTCTGCCCCAATTCAGTTCACTTTAGTTCAGTTCAATTCATGTATGCTACTTTCAAGCATCATGGAAATGGCCAGTTGATAAAACCAGGGAGGGAGTCACAGGGTAAATGTATTTCAACATATTCACATCTACTGCACAGCTTGCAGTTTATGTTTATATGTACAATGAAGCAACTTCACTCACAAAAAACCTCAGGACCACTTTGCAAAACTAGTGAAAAGTCACCTTTCAACACTGCTGTGCAATTGGACTCTGTGGATAACATTTGATACGAGAGGTGAGCCAGCTGAATTAATATAACTTTGTCTAGGGACGCTCACTCCCTAACAAAAGTGTATGCATCCCAAGAGGAGGACGACAGAGGCTGGGCAGTTTGTTGGCTGGGTCAACTGGACTTACCTGACCGGAGAGCGGGCCGAACAGACAGCGAAGGGTCCCAAGCGTTGGATATCTACATTGGGCAAGCTAATATGAAGTTAAGTCTTCAACACTGACAGAAACATCCTATACAAAGTTTAATACTGGTTAGTCCAAATGAAGTGTGACCTTTATTTCATAAGTAAACTGGTGCTATATCGGTATCTTCCTTAAAAACCCACTGGCCTGTTTCAAATGCCGTTCTCGACTGGGAGTGGTAGCTTTAATACTTTTGGACATTTTTTAATAGCTGCGTCCCTCTCATCCAGATTATGCAAAACTGCGCACCCTGTGGTATTAAACCAGCAGCAGATGAGTTCACCTGATTCAAATTGAGGTTGACTGGGCACTGGGACACAGTGGTGTTACTATGTGCCTTTTAATCCTCACTCAAGTGAAACCTAGAGAACAAAACACTGATGTGACAAGAGTTATAGTCAGATGCCGCTGGCTTTAAAGGTCCAATATGCAACTTTTCGTCTTGAGGCGAACTTTATTCTTAGTCCTGCCCTCCTCCCCTTCAGACAGATAAAGCTCCTGTCACTCATGTTGACGAGCTGTTGAGCTTGTCTACCTTGAAATGTCATCCAGCCTGATGCTGAGCTAAGTGGCACGCGTTAGGCCTTGATCAGACAGGACATGTGTTAGCCTCCTTCTCCTAATTGTTTTCAATGAGTCCGAAATGCTTTGCATGCTGTGTTTGTGCTCCGGACTCTTTCTGTCTATCCGCTTGTGGTGCCTTGCTTTTTTGGAGGAACCGCCTGGTGCTTTACGAAAGCTTGAAAATAGTGCTATTTCGATGTGCTCCAAGCAGAAAATGCTCCCTATGACATTAGCTCGTGTCATTAGCTAATGACTTGCATTAAAAAATTGCAGTGAGAAAAACATGTTGAACTTTCAAAGTATTTTTAATGGGCCTTGTCTGCACACTTCTGCACACAAGTGCTTTGGCTGACAGCTGACCACGCCTGTAAAACACATGCATAAACAAATTACTCACACCCCAAAAGGTCCCAAATATAACTGAAAAATGAACACACAGGATCGCAAAACTTACATGCTTCCTATGTATATTATATTTTATACTGAATTCATTTATTGATGATTAAATGTAAATGAGCTGCATATTTTAGCTTTAAATTGAGTGTTAGTCCCCTTGAAGACTGCTCTCATCATGTCTGTCCTCTGGAGTAGCTTAACACACACACACACACACACACACACACACACACACACATGCATGCACCCCTGGATGATATAGAATGAAGTGGTAATTGGATTTCTATACTCACACTGAAATCCGATAGACTGCCGCCAAATGGTAATCTCTTATCTACCTGCCCATCACCACAGAACATTATGACAAAGCAAAGATTAAGTACGCAGAGTAATCTGGCACAGTGCTGCTTCTGGAGCACAGCTGGACTTTGTCACATAATGTAGTTCATTGTATGGCCTGTGGCTTATCTCCTGACTGAGCACGGTTGGTGTGATTTTATCCAGATGCTGCCTGCCAACTGGTGTTGTTTCCCTATAAATGAGGAGATCACCAAAACAGTTTCAACTCTACCAAATCAATAGACTCAGTCTTTTGGATATGGCATTTCTTAGTTTGGCTTTTCCCTGTTACATGTATATCTATATGTGTACATGCATTTTTTTTCAATTGCTGATTGTAGTTAATCTGTGAGAGGTTTTCTTCCAGGGTTTCCTACTGACAAAAGCAATGTCCTTGTCCCGAGATCTAGATTTTTCAGCAGATTTGACAAGCCCCATTATTCAGCATCACTCCTATGAGCTGACACAGTGGATCTGGCACCCACTCATTATGGACCACAAGCATCCATTAGAACCAATGCAGGGAGGGCTGAGCACAATGGGTGACAGCTTGAGCTTTTGAATTTAATTAAATGTGTCACAGGTTTCTGCCTATTTATGGCCCTGATGAAGTCATAGGGATGGGATTGTGTGAGTCTTGTGAGCACAGCAAGCAATGTACCTAATTTATCTCCCACGGTGAGCACAGAGCTACGTATTGAAAAAAAAAAAAAAAAGAAAAAAAAAGAGTCACAGAGCACATACCACGTCATACTGAGGCTAAGCCACAGCAACTTGGGTTCAAATCCTGCCGAGACCCTTTGCTGCATGTCATCCCCTCACTCTGCCCCGTCCTTCCTGTCTCTCTCCTCTGTGACTGTCTAATAAAGCAGAAATGCCCCCCCAAAATTATCAGATTCTTAGGAACAGACTGTTAGACAGAAGATAAGGGCAACATAAATACAAGCTTTGCAGGCTACACTCCTGTGAACTCCTGATAAAATATCATCACAGTCATAGGCCCACTACAATAATTGTAATCCTGAAAAGAAATAGGACTCAATCCAAGGATTTGTACAAGACATTTCCCTCGGTTAAGACTCTGAAGTCAATATTTGTGGAGACAACCAGCTTCATCGCAAAGCATCCCAAAGTCACAGGCCGAGTCGCAAATCTGTGATTCATCAAATTGCACCATGACGAGCTTCTCCACTGACACCAGGTGTGGAACAAACTTTGTGGATTCATATTTGGTTTCGGCGGCTCTTACAAACAAGGATTCATTTTAAATGCCTGTCTCAACTGGAAAATGTACAAATCTTAGAAAGGGATACACATTTAGGCATAATGCAAGCTTTTCTCTCTGATTACAAATAGTTCTGTCCTAAAATTCGCAGGATCAAAACTGTGTCTGAGGTCATGTTTTCTCTTTGATATTATGCAACACAGTAAGTTTGATACTAAAATATCTTGTGCTTTATCTATTTTTGCCTCTTTCAAATGCAGACAAAAGTTGAAATAATATCCTTAGAGCAACAAAGTGCCAAAAGCAATTATACTCCCAAGTAAACAGTGATGAATAATTTAAGAGGCTAAATTTAAGGTGGGGTCGCTCTTCAGACCAAAATGGAACAGGACTGGACCCACTTAAGACCACACTCAGATGAAGATAATGTATAGTTAATATAATAGTTAATATTAATACTTGGCATCAATGTATCAATATAATACTGTGTTGATTTTTTTCTCCCCTAACAATAATCCATATTTGTTTAATTTTTCCTCTTTTCTTCAAGGTTTGACAGATGAACATTGTTGCCGAGGAAATCAATTGCCTATCCTTTTCCCTTCCCTGTATGAAATCTGGTTTTACCTGGCTTGGCCTGGATTTTTACACATTTTAAGGCCGTAAGCTTTTCAAAAGCTTTCTTTTGTATTTTGAAAATGGATCAGCGTTGTGAAAAATCAAAAGCCGCTTGATGCATTCATCATCCTGCATTAATCAAAGTCGCAAGTCAGATGGAGTGGGCCAAAGATGAAAATTAAAGTGATAAGGAGACAGTGAGGTGCTTTTTAGATGTTTTGTTTTGTTCGCAATCGAGAAATTTAGAACAGAATATCTAAATATGCATTTAATCAAGCCAGATTTCTGAATTCATTCATTACATATGCTCTTTTCATGTATTGTATTCTCACATTGCTCATGTATATGTGTAGATACAGATATAGATATTGATGCATTTAGGACAAGTGACTCTGTAAATCATGCTGACAAAAACATCAGTGATGCCGTGACGCCGCTGCTTAGCTGTTGGCAGAAATACCGAGAAAATCAGTTTGCAAGATCAGCTTGAAACGCTACATAGAAAAGGTGTGAGGACAGTGCATGACGATAGTTTGCGGAGACATTTATCTACTCGACTTCAACAGCGTCTTCTGTTCACACGAGAGGAAGAAATGTAGTTTGAGTGGTGGCTACCAAGGTAACCTACTTCTGCGGCTAAGGGCTTTTAAAAGACCTGGCAGAGTTAATTAATTAGACATGAAGTGACAGAGTGAAACAGAGGCAACATCTGAGACCACCGGAGACGGCGGCAGGAGTCGGGTTCAGCTCCTAATTTGAACTCAGAGAAGCACGTTAGGAGGAGGATTCAGCCGAAAGCTTTGAGCGAGCCTTTTTTCATTTGTTTACTTAGTGAGGACTATTGTATCAGAATCATATGCACATTTCTTCACCACGTCTAAAGCCAGATAATAATGAAAGGAAAAAACATTAGCTGTGCATATGAGAACCACCTCCCCACCCCTTTGTTGCAAGACAATCACCAAGATATCAGAACTAGATAGTGTTTACAATACGAATGACAGTCCATATTTCCATGGCAGCAGCCCAACGGTGCATTTTAGCACAATTTAATATTTGATAGGACCCCTTCCTGTAATGGAAACCCCGTGTTTCAAAGGATCCTGATGGGGGAACATCACAACAGGCAGGATGCGGTCAGCAGGCTGGATGTTGCAACATCAAAGCACCAAGAAATTCCTCGAACAAAAACACGGGAAACAGAGAAACTAACCCCAAGTCCTCTGCAAAAGACAACACGCAGATTTTTTGACTGTGAAGGTGAAACACGCCTCTTTGGAAATCCAGAGAATGGATATTTTCAAGCTAAAAAAAAAGAATGGTGTAGACAGTCAGCCACTTGAATGAAGTCATCATCTAGGTGTTTGCTTTACAGAGCTTAATTTAAACAATGCTTTATTTACTCAAGTCAAAAGCGCCCCATGGGCAATGTGTGCACATCTAATGCATATCAAATAGCCATCATTCAGTGTTCAGAGAATTATCATACACAAAACATAATTGGACTTCTTTACAGCCGAAGAAGGGAGGATCCGACAACCCATTTAGAAAAACTGATGGAAAACAGACAGCTCCAGGCAAAACACTGCGTTGCAATGATCTAATTACTTTCTTCCGCACATCCTCCACAATTACAGTACAGCTGCCTCCCCAAATCACTGGGTATGTTAATAAGTAAAATATCTCTTGCTACAACTGAATGACACCGATACAAACAGAGATCGGTTGAGCAGGTTGGCTAGTTAGAGCGCAGGGTGAAGGCGCTCCCTCAGCAATCAGTTTTTGCAACTTGCATTTTTACTTTTAATTTATTTATATTTCATTTTTTGCACTTTTATCTAATTTCATTGTTACTCTGTAAGCATTGGTTTTATATCTAATTATTTAATTTGTTGTTTGTTCCACTATCAGGGTTTCCTCAGTAGGTTTAGATGTGATGAAATACAGTCATATTTATGTATAAGGGCATAACGTTCTGTTATTGTCTTTATTTCTCACTGTTTTTACTGGATCTGTTGAATTCACTTTATGATCTTATGTGGGAAAATCACATTGTATTATGAACTGTACGTATGAAATGTGCTCCATAAATAGAATTTCTATCTAGAAAATTGTAGAATGAAACCTTTTTTTTTTTCTTGTTACTTGAAAAGCTAAAATAAATATTAATGTCCATGATGACCAAAAGGTCAGATGACCTGTTAAAGTCCAAAGTTGGGTCACAACTCTTTTAATGTAATACTTGTTCCAAGAAGTGGGACTCCGACACAAGCATAACCGAAATAATCCATGAGGACAACACCCTGCCATTACACCCAAACAACCGGGCGCCTCACCATTCCAGCTAGGATGCTCTGATGTACTTGAGTAAGAAAGGGGCGCTCAGCTTGCATGCATAATTGATTGAGTCACCGGGTTAGATTAAAGATGGATATGCTGTTGTGCGCAATGAGAGGCGGAAAAAACGTTTCCCTTTGGCCTTGCCCTAATGTGGAAGGAAATGGACTGCCACTTATCGCAGATGCACTGTTATGGATGTCTTGTTTGTTGGTTGAGCCGGTCCTGTCTGCTGCAAAAATGGATACACAACGCTCATCACGGAGAAAACGGGAGTGAGACGGCGGGGTCGAAAGGTTAAGAGGGAGTATTTATGG
This sequence comes from Myripristis jacobus, assembly GCA_900302555.1. Classification (NCBI taxonomy): domain Eukaryota; kingdom Metazoa; phylum Chordata; class Actinopteri; order Holocentriformes; family Holocentridae; genus Myripristis; species Myripristis jacobus. Next base: position 13,169 of record OMLB01055671.1, read on the forward strand.
ATAAGGCTGTGTGTGCGCAGGTGAACACAGAGGACCGGAGCATAATTGATCAAGAGGATTGCATGAGCGGCTGTACCTGTGCGCTCGCTGAATCCAGCACTCAAGGGCAGAGCAGCAAAATCTTTGGTGTTATTTTCTGATATCAAGTAAATATATTTACCTCACAGACCTGTGCCAGGAGTGTCTCTTTTTTTTTTCTTCAGCAAACTGTTGTCCACAATATCAATTATTTCCAAAATAATAATAATAATAATAATAATTTGGCGACTTTTTAGAAAAATCATTGCTGGGAGGTATGAATCTTTATGCAGTAATCTTAATAAAAGATGACAGAAGGAGAGTTCTTGTAGTTTTTTTTTTCTGCTTTCTGTAGTTGCCGTCACTTTCATTCACAAGAACAAAAAAATAGCTGTCACATTACTTACTTTGACGAACGACTAGGAATAGCATCAATAATAGTATTTTATGCTCTGTATGGAGCAGTCAGCTTCTATGGCTCACCACTTCAAACTGCCAGCAGAGACAGAGGGTTTTTTTTTTTTTCCCCTCACATATGGTACTGTGTGATACCTTGCGTCCATACAAATGAATGACTGTTTGGATTGTATGGTGAGCATCAATACGGCAACACAGAACGGTTCATCTCTCTCTGCTTTGTGTTTTTGGTCCTTGCAGTTTGATTCTGAGTTTTAGTGAAGCTGCTTTATTGCTGCACTGCGTAATCTGTCATCTTCTGTGCCCACCACCTCCATACAAGCTGTCTGTATAGCTCTGTATTATGGATGGTGGAGCCAAGTTAGCTAGACAGCTACATTTTTTTTTTCCTTTATATCTTCCATCATTTATTTTTCTCTTTATTTTTCAGCCACGGCCGCTTATGTGTGGTGGGTGGCTACCGAGACAGCAAAGACAAAGGGAACGGATGAAATTGTTATGTTATGAATCCATTTTGGTATTACATCGTAGACATTCAGTGTGAATAGTAAAAGTCAAAAAAATGACTGCAACCATCAAAGGGAAGTGGGCTTCTGCTGAAATTAGGAATTATTTTACCTTCCATACACAAATGGAACATAAATGGAAAAACTGTTTTATTTTGTTATTTTATAAAGAAATCTTATGAGCTTTGATGAATTTTGGATCGCATACTTTTTCAAAATATTTACACCATGTTGATGAAACTCTTCCAGTATTCCCTGCTAACAAACATAGGCATTGTGCAAGAGTGATGGGCATACATTAGCACCTGTTGGCTGGACTAGACACAAACTGGGAAAAGGACAGGCGGCTCCAGCACGACACCACACACACCTGAGGTTTTATGAGCTTGTTAGCTGCAGTTCACTAAAGGAAAAGGCCTTTATTACACGGCTGGCTGCAGCAGGCAGGATACCACACGGACAATGATGCATGCTATCTGGTGGAAGCTTTTATCCAAAGCCCCTTCCAGTGAATACAACAGTGCCATTAGCACATACTGGGCTCTCTGGCTTTTAACTGCAAAGGCACTCAAGTGAATACAAGTTGTCAGTGTGTTACTTATTTTCCCCCATGTGAGTGTGCACCAGAGAGGATGCAAACAAATAGACAGATGTGTCACAGGGAGTCAGGCTTTCTTTTTGCCTGTTGTTTTTCACCGTAAAACCCTATGGACATAGTAGAGGATGGCAGAGAATGCATAGCACCTCCTAGTGGTTCATGGAACAATCACAAAATTAATATTGCAGCATGCAGGGCCTTGTGATATACTGTATTTACCATGAATCTCTGTAAGGCAAGAATCAGTGTCTTATGCGTCTAGCACAAGAGAACCAAAAATACCTTCCTCCATACAGCACAGCAGTGGCTGATGGGAGCAGCCCCTCCCCACATCTCTGAATATTAGATGATTCATCCTCCAGCCTACTGTATAGTTTCATGAAATGTTGTGAAATGAGATGTCTTCAAATGCAAATGACATCCTCCATGCATGAAAAGTGAAAGAAATACTTAACAGGATTATATAGATGAGATCGGATGAACAGGCAGCACTCTGAAATGGAAAACAAAGATGCTGAAATCACGATGATGAATGCTTGTACCTCCTTCAAGTCTGGTGACTTTGATTCCTGAACTAATGCAAATAATTTTTCGATTGTGAGTCAAGTTACATTTTTTATCCAAAGTGATTCTTATATTTAACCGTGCCCAAAACAGCAAATAACTTTAGCTATTGTGTATTTGCCATATCTCAAGCATTAGTCTTTCATATGGTGAACCCTTACACTCTGTCTGTATGTGCTGTACGCAAGTTTTTGAGGCTGTTGTCCAGAAATACTGTATGTAAGTTAAGGTAAGTTAAGGAGTAATTTTAACTGGCTTATCATTTGGTGTGCATGCTTGTATACGAACGTAGTCAGTTATGGATGACAGAGTTTATAGTGTTGTGACTCTATTACAGTTTAATATGTTGAGTCATCACTGTTTTGTTGGTAATGGGCAGCCCAGTCTCACATCAAAACGTGTCATAGCTAGTCCACCAAGGGAAACCGTGTCAGTGCCATCTTTTGTCTCGCCTAGATATGAAAAGTGCATGTTTGTATGAAGATGCAGGGAGTACAGAGTGACCAAGTCCACGTTAGGCGGTAGACGGCTCAATCAACAAGACTTTCACTCAGGATCTCCCAGTTCAGGTCGAAGCCAGACCAGTGTTTGTTTCTTGCTAACATTAGTGTTGCAGATATTTGCCTGTTAATGAAAATCAATCATGACCTTTCCCTAACCTTAACCATGTAATTTTGGTGTCTAAGCCTAACCACGACTCCTTTGTTTCCCCATGTAAAACTAAAGTTACTTTGCTAAAGTCAACCATGATCTTTCCCTAACCTTACCCAAGTGGTTTTATTGGCTTAAGATAATGTCACGTGATGCAGACCAATAGAAAAGAATGGGGAAAAACACGCAGACGTGTCATAGTTTTAGAGCTGTTATTGTGAAACCAGTATATTCTGCGCTGTTGACCAACGTAGCTATTACACATTTTGATTTTGATGTATGAGCTGGTTTTAATAGGCTAGATAGTTCACCACTCGGGGATGTAGAAGGCTGAGTCAATCCAAATAAACTCTAGTTTAAAACACAATCTGATTTGAAAAGTTCCTATGAAAGTCCAGTGAAGATGACAAGCTGCTGACAGCTCCCAGGAACAGACAGCAAGAGCTGATGGACTCCTCTTTCCTGTCGGGAAGTGGCCAAACTGAGCTGAGGTGGTGGGGAGATGATTGCACTGCAGAAAGGTTGTTCAGTGGCCAAGACAAGCAGACAGATTATTCTTTCTTTTGAGACATGTTGTAAAATGATCTATCAGTAATAAAACATCAAAACTAAAATTCCTATTTGAGTTTATCCGAAAAATGATAGGAAATTACCAATGGTGTTTTGTACACTTTCATTGTAATGTGTGCTGGCAGTAAAATGATGAAAACCAATCGAAACCTTTCAAACCACTGACAAGAATGTTTCAGTGTTGAAATATTCATGAAGGACAGAGTAAGTCCTTTTTATATATCACATCAAGAGTCATATTCTGTGCAATTTCCCATCATCTGAACTATTTCACAGTGCAATAAAAAAAAAAGTAACACTCCAATATATCTTAGAAATCAAGACCTTTGTGTCTTCCAGCACTAGTCACTGTTCACCAGTTGAAAAAAATGCTTTAAAGGTAACCAAAATGTGTGTTTCAGTATGGCGAACTGTTCCAACATTACTTACATAACACAGCGGACTACTCCCACGATGCATATGAGAAACATTATACAAACTCAGAGCCAATCAAATTCAAACCCTCTGCTCTGTAAGGTCTTGTTATCCCACTTTCTACAACATCCTCATGGCGTGAGCTAGTATTCATGAGGTTAATTCCTTCCTGACATGCCAGAAAATGTTGAGGTCAAGTTGTCTCTTGAAGAGGGGGGTATTCAGAGCCAACCTGAAAAAAAAAGGGATTCAGACCAGAAACAGAAACAGTGTATGGACATAATTTCAAATGTCACAGGAGTGGAGGAATGCTTCTGGCGGACCTGAGACATGAAAGCTAGTTCATCTGGCCAAGGTCTATGTATTCACTTTATTTTTTCAAGTTTAGCCCATCCTAATGACACTATTCCAGTTGGACAGTCTAGCCTTGCTGAAACTCTTATTGAATTTACCATCGCGCAGTGTAGTACATTTTTTACCCAAAGCTCATTAGCTCCCCGCCTTTTCCATAATAACTGGAAATCTTCCTCCAGGCTTTCTGTCACATTTGCATCCTCTGACACCTCAAATTCTGCTTCTCCCTAACTTGTTGCCCCTCACCCAGTGACTCGCTCTCTCTCCCTGTGTGTGTGATGGTTGAGTGGAGACAGGTGTGTTGGAGTCAGACCAGGACACCACCAGCTGACACCTGCATATACCAAATTCAGCCACAAACACACTGCCAGATCCTAGTCTCACTTCGTTAGCCTATGCCTCCAGCCGTTCTTGCTTTTATTCTGTTCGTTTGCTTGTTGCCTGCAACCCCTACCTGAACCTGTGTTCCCTCTCATTTGCAGTCCTGCCTGCTCCGACCCCTGTCTCCCACTCATCTTGCATCGTTTGCCCCGCTCACCCCTGGACTCTGCTCAGAAAAGCTCCCCGCTCCTTAGATCCTCTGCTGCGCTCTGCACCCAGAGCTCTGGACCTCACCGGGCTCAGCAAAACCATCCCCACTGTCTTCAGATAATTACTTTTGCATCAGTCCTGTGTCCAGTGTATCTGTGCTTGCCCTTGAGCTCACCTGCTCAGCATTGTAACACTTTTGTTTTGTGTGAAGGAGAGAGCCTGGGAACAAGGTTAGTAACAAGCAGGTGGTTAATGTTTAAATTCTCCTGGACATTGTGCAAGGCTGAAACCTGATCAAACAGTTAAATACTGCGAGCCAGACAATCAGTCATGAAATGACTGAAGGGCAAGAAACAAGTGCACATGCTGTACAGTCCCATATCACCCAGTTAGTTGCTGCACTTGTACTCACAGTGGAGACGTTGACCTCACTTAGCTGCAGCTCTCAGCATGGTGGTGTTTTTGTGTTACTTTCAACAACTTGTACTTATTCCTCACTTTCAGTGGAAACTTTAGCTCGTTTTTTGTCAACCCACCTCATTTAACATACAATTTAAGCATTATCAGGGCATCTATAAGTCAGCAATGCCAACAAAAAGCTCCAATCATTTTTCAGACTCTTTGTGCATGCTCATTTAGCAGAGACCTGTGTTTTTTGCATTCGCATGTGTAAAAACTATTTTCCAAAAACACTCTGGTATGTACTGGATTTTTTCCACCAGACAACAGAAATAAAGCTTAATTTTCATGGACCATATCCATGTGAACATGGTCTGTGTCTGATGACTGACTGATTTGATAGATCTGAATCTGACTCTTGATTAACCCAGGTTTTGTAACATGGGAAAAAGATTATGAAACCAATGAAACTTGTTCCTGCATTTTTTTTTCAAACAGTCTTTTATCATCCAGTCCACATTTTCTTGGCTTGTTTTCATCCAACTGACAAAAATGCAGTATCCAAGACAAATTCTGATGTCTTTTGCTGAAAATGGTTTCCCTAATTTAGCAGGCTGGTATTAGTGGTGGGATAATCTGAGAAACCCACAAGCCTTGATGACTGGGAAAAAAGTGAGGGCTCTCTGTACAGGAAATCGTGAAAGGGCAAGGGGGGGCGAGTAGACACCTCACTTTACCAACAAGAAACCATGCAACCAGAGACAGATGGAACAAAGCTTTGTGTGTGTTATACTTCCATGGCTTGGTGGAGAGGATTTTGAAAAGTTTGTCTCTGCTGTGCAATGCAAACATGGTGTGGGAATTCTGCAGATATTTGTGTCCAAACAGGATGTTGTGGCTCTTTTGTCCACAGGCTTAGAGAGGAGTCTAATGAGCAACACTGAGGCCCTCCTAAGTCAGCAGGAAATAAAGACGAAGGTGACCGTTATTAGATAGCTTTCTGCTATCTATCACGCAGGAACAGGTTACTTTTCTGAATTCAAAAGGAATCTCAGTTGCCTACAGACAGACATCAATTACACCAGAGGAGATCAGCGTGCTGAGAAACACAAGAATAGGTGCATTAGCCAATCATAATCAAAACTTGAAGCAGTGATTTTTCTTCTCTAAGTTCTTTTTTTTTTGCCTTGCCACTGCTGCTGCCATGTGCTTGCTCATGGTTGAGATTTTAATCCATGAGACAAAGTCTGTTGCATCTCCATAAAACACCGTGAGACAACTTTTGTTATGATTTGATGCTTGTCATGGCCGACTCAGGACCATGGCAAGTAACGGGAGGTGACACAAGGAGTTAAAGCAAAACAGGATTCAATTTATTGTAAGTTAACACAAAAACCAAAACTGTCCAAAAAGGTTATGAGGTCAGTAAATCAGTAGTGTTAGTGTTTGTGCATGCATGACAGCATTATGAGTGGAATGTTGTATGGTGAAGGAAGCAAATTGAAATATGGGAGCACGGAGCAGAGATTTTCTTCACTCTGTCCCACATGAAGCCAAATGGGACTCGCTTTTATACTACTGGGAACACCGGGCCCAGGGGTTCCCAACTGATGATGACCCGACCACACCTACTGGGCATCTGCAACACAAAACACAGAGACAAAGACAAGCAGCCAGTCCAACAGCCAAAGGAGGCGGTGCCATCACAATGCTATACAAATAAAATTGAACTGAATTGAATTTTGGCCAGTTCATGCTGCTTTTATTTATTTACTTATTTAGTTTTTCAATGAGTCCTGTCTGCAGGTCTTTTTGCTTCACTTTATTGAATTCTAAAACTGATGCGAAGATTCACCTCTCCATCATGCCTCTGCAACACCAAGTAGCATTGTATCTCTAAAATAGTCACCACGTAAACTACTTTGGTTTCAGGGTCAGTTATGCGATATATTAAACCGTGCATAAATATGGAGACCCTAAAGAGGGAGAGTAGTCAAGAAACTCACAAGATCTCAGTGTTTAATTTGAATATGCTTGGTATCTTTTCTATTTTCATTTTCACTTTTCTATTAGATGTTTGTTGTGTTTATAATCAGATTTTATTTTTTTTTTAAATGTGAAAGGCTTTCAGTTGAGGCACATCAACATATGAGCCAGTGAAACCCATCTTTCAGATAGTTTTTAAGCTCGCCACATTGGTTTCAGCAACACAGTGAAGCACACCACTATAAATGGCTCTCTTAAAAATAGGAAAATGCTCACAATACTATGGAGCTCTAGGGTGGTACCAGCATGACCCCGAAAACGAGGACAACTCTGTGGGGCAGGCGGAGTGGGTAACCTGCACGGCTCCAGCTGAAACAAGAGTTTGTCTGTATAAGCCTCTAAAAATACCCATATGTACCAATCTGGCTGCTGCACATGCATCCACACAAAGGCCAAAACAGATCAAATGTGATGCTGATGGGCGATAAAAGACACTGAAAAGCTAAAAAAAAAATAATAATAATAATCAAAAAAATCTGATTCATTATAAAACCATTATTTTTTTGTCTCAGTGAAATCTGGGGCCCCTTATGAAAAATTCAGGATGGGGAAAATGGGGTATGAACAGACGCTCCTCTCGCCTGGCATCCATGGTGAAACTGGGTCCATATGTATAAACAATGCCTACATGCAAAAAGAATCTGCCACTTTCCACACAGAGACTGAGAAGAGAGAGCCACAACAATGTGTGTTCATCTACCGCACGCTATTTGTATGCAGACTTTTCAAGCAGCCGAGCTGTGTGTGTGATACTAAAATATATTAATACAGAGTCCATAAATCACAAATAAGCACACATAAAAAAGTCTTCAGACAGATGTTCTTGGTCTTTCTTTTCATTTTCTTTCTTTTTTTTTGGAAGTAAGACATCATGTGCAAACAATATATTTCACATACATCTTTTAATTAACAACTGACGGCATCTGTCTGAAGATTCTTGTGTATTTGGTGATTTGTCCCTTCAGATTGGCAGTTCACTTAAAAAAAAAAAAATTCTGCAATGGAAAGTGAGTGTGTAAGCTTGCAATGGTGGCTGAATGTAACAGGCTCTATTTCTTATGGTGCTGCTGAGCATAAGTTAGTCCAGATTTATGTAGTCATTCAATTTAGCCACTATCTGACACCGGGTTAAGCACAGTAACCATGGCTACCATAAAATTAGTTAGTTACTGTAAGTGTTTGTCCCCCTACTTTCAAATGAGTGAGCACAATGCCGATATGTTGTTTTGATTTATTTGGCTGCTTGTCGCTCGCCTGTTTTCTGTTTCCCAGAGACTTTCCAAAGATTTTTGGACGCCTGACGGCAGAGATGGTGAAGCCAGTCCTGCAGAGCTGTCTCTGCCATGCTGCACTGCACCCACCACTATCCAAATAGTCTGCAGATCAGGACTTTTCTTCTTTGTTTACCTAATATGTGAAATGGCATTACGTGTTGTGTACTGAGAAAACTTCCTGCAGGTGGTCGTAACTGACCACGGGGGCTGGAATGGGAAAAATTATGGACTTGATGCAGACATAATGAATCCACACATTGCTTAGATGCAAAATTGGTCAATATTTTATCACAAAAAATAAGCATAATCTTACTGTAAGTATAAAATGATATGATAATAATTAATAATAGCAGTAGTAGAAGTAGTAGTAACTCTCTCCACCTTAGAGAATGCATAAAAACAGGTTTTTGAGTCTTTGAGATCCTTTATACTGATGAAATGAAAAAAAAAAATCACTCAAAATACTGTCTCCCTCAGTGTAAATCTGTCTTGCTCCTGCTATCATAAATCTCACTAACTGATCCTCTCTGTATTGATCTTCCTCCCATCTGGTAATAAGTGGCTGAGGTGAGGGAGTTTCCTGTGTTGTTTTGCCCTAACGTCGGCCCATGTTGTCTGTTGGCTGCCTAGCGTCGCAGTAATAATATGGATGTGATAGACTGCTACTGGGTCTGTTGGCCCAATTCCCCGCTGCATGGAGTTCATTATGATTATAGTCCCCTGGGGGCGTGTGAGTCTAAGATCAGCTCTGCCAATACCTCTGTCACGACTTCTCAAGAGCACTTACAGGGGCTAGCAGGGAATAAGTGACTAAGTATCCACTCTCTTCCTGACCTAGCTTCTTCTTGTAATTTACTCACCAGCAATAAGATGCAGAATTTCTTGCAGTCCGCTGCACCTGCAACCTTTGACTCTTAAGCGTGAAGTGCTCATTAAGAGCCAAGCATCACATCAAAAGGTCAACAGGCCTGACTCCCATGGCGACTGCATGCCAGCTGGACGGGAAAAGTGGCCTTGGAAAGTTGACAAAAAGAGATGCCAGCCCTTATCCACGTCTGGAAATGAAAGCAGTCTTTTCTGGTGATTTGGTCTCAGTCTGGCTTTGCTTATTATTCACATTAGACCATAGGAAAACTATGTCCTCTCCCCATCATCAATAACAATTAACAGGCATTATCACTGATTCAGAATCCTGTTTCACTCTGTCAATGCAGATGTTATCCTCTCCCCATCCACCGCCCAATCGGGTTAACTGCTGGAGATAAAAATAGATGCTACAGGACGGAAGAAGGACCCGCCATCAAATAAGATCAGCAATACAAGAATGACGTCAAAGTCTGTATGCAAATAATACTTGCACCCACAATTCATAAGGAACATAGCTGTAATACAAACTGTCAATCCACATCGAATCAAGGTGAACCTACTTCAGTCCAGCTGAAATCCTATAAGGAAGCTGCAAAAAACAACCAGATAATCAATAACTCTGCGCAGATCATGGATCCAAATTAGCTTCTACTGTCACACTTCATTTCTCAATTTACATTGATTTGATTGATTGATTTGATAATGATTTGGAGGCAGGCACATCTGGCTGCAGATGTTGTAACTAATTCATAATGCCTCTCTGTGATCCATGATGTCGATTACTGGTGATGATGGCTGATGAATAGTTTTGATATTTTATCATTCTGTAATTTATGTCTTATTTTTTTTGTAACTTATTACATATTCTTGTATATCTGAAGCCCTGTTATCCGTGCTGCTGCCTGTCTTGGGCAGGATGCTCCAATAAAAATGAGTTTTAATCTCACTTGAGCCTTTCATGGTTAAATAGAGGTTAAATAAATAAATTTTTAAAAAGTCCAATGATGTCCAATGATGCTGTCCATCTCTGTGCCTTTACTGTGGGGAAGGTTTTCTGTCCTCTCCCTCCACATTGAATAAATTTATTAAATAGGCGTTGAATCTCTTTTATGGTATCCACTGGTGGAATAGGTTCAGTCAATTCTCAAAAACAGGAAACAGGATCTAATGGTTGACTGAACCACATGATTGAAGAACTCTGATGTCTTTCTAAACTACTTTTTGACAAACACTTCTTCAGAGTTACGTGATCACAAAGTGACTGGGCCAGGATTTTGAATCTTGAGAATGGGTCTGTCTTTCTCTTTCTTCAATCAGGGTTTCAATCCATAGCCAAGATGAATCCTCCTCAGACCTCAAGCCTCTTCAGTAGAGTATTCTCTTTTGAAAGGGCGCCCATAAAAAAACATCCCATTGAATCTCTTTGGAAGAGCAGCAATTGTCCGGTGAGCCCAGGATGGATGGTGCATTAGTGCGCCGAGGTTGTAGATGGGCTTTGGAGGGTGTGGGGTTTGAAGGACAGCCCACTGGCTTCATCCATTAGCTTAATGTTTTCCTCTGCTCCACTCAATAGCCAATCCCCTCAATACCCATATGATTGCTTTGTCTCGTGCTCACTCTTTCACTCTTCCTGAGATGAAACATGGGAAATATTGCACAATGAGGTCTGTCTCCTCAAATAGCCTATATGGACAGAATTCCCTTACACCCTCTTCAATACCTCAAGTTTTACAGGCATTCAGAAGGGAGAGGAGACTGAGGAGCAGACCAAGAAGTTGGAGCTGGCTGTTTGTCTGCATCAACACACAGCGCATGACAGCTGCATTTAAATTTAGCACTGGGGGGTCTGTTTAAGCAACACTGAAGGAAAGATAACAGACAAAACACATAATTGTAGCACACATATTCTGACAGTCGAGAGAAGTCTTTAATTTGGTCCTGAAATCAGTACAACTGAAACACCATAAGAATAAGGAACCATTTTGAGGGGAAGAATAAATTTTTCCTCTGGTAATGCCTTCTGAAATTGTCACAATTTTACAACTATCAGTTTCACCTGTGTTTATAATTTTGTGTTCATTATAAATACCAGGTTGTGTGACAATAATAGTACAGTATAGTAGTTACTAATCCACATTTTGATTCAAGTTTAGTCATCATTTTAAACCATTCAGCCCCTTTGACCTACTCTATTAGGCAAGTGGTCGGTGCTGCCCCCAGTGTCCAAAATACTGTACTGCACTCTTTTTTTTCTGTCTCACAGTAAGTCAGTGGCCTCTTTTTAAATTAGATTTTCTAAGGATAGGCTGGGGGATTTTCTAAGGATAGGCTGGGGGGATTTGGGGTGGCAAGGG